>BQMB01001791.1:402500-407500 GCA_027943415.1 Closterium sp. NIES-67
TCCCTTAGTATTTAAAGCCCTCAAGCTTCTCAAATCTCTGTTTTTAGTTAGGTCTCTTCCCTTTCTCCTTCCGTTGGTGGCGGCTAGCGCCGGCGGCCTTCGGCCTTCGGCCGCGCGTTAGGGGCGGCAAATACTTCATTATAGATCCGACAACACGACGGTACAACAACCACTGCGCCCAAGGGGCCCACAAGCATACACGCCCAACATCAACCACCCGTGACATGGAGAGCCTAATCCGCCGTACCGAGGCACTCGTTCTGGTGACCTCGTCTCCCACGCACACGTACGTACGGAGGGAGCCGGTCATGCGAGTTGGTCCGCTCCCGCTTCCTCCAGCAGCGCCGTCACATAGCCCACCAGGAGCTGGAGCGCTGACACGGCTCCGCCAACGATGTCTACAGCTGCAGCCGAGTCTACGCTCGCCGATACTGCACGCATTACGGCGAGCAGTTGGGGGTCCAACACTGTTCCCCGGGCGGGCGCAGGCTGCACTCGCGTCGACACGACGGCAAGATCAGCTGCAGCCATCACACATCGGTGAAGAGGATCATGGGGCATCCTGCATGGGCTCGCTAAGCTCCGTAGCACTGTGTGCGAGTCCGTCAGCATCCCCACAGTGATCCCCATCGCCCTCCGCGCGTGCCAGAGCCGACAAAGCGTGGTGACTGGGACCGCCATCTCCACAAGGCGCTCCCGCCCCCGCAGCCATTCCACCTGCACCTTCGGCGGCATCAGCAATCCGCCTGGGCGGCGCTGCTCCGACCCCCGACATGGAGAGCCCTCACCAGAGGACTCCTCCCCCCCCGTCTCCGCTACTTCTGCCCCCCCCTCAACTCCAGTCGGAAAGGCCATTGCTCGACGGGGGGGAACAAACGGCGCAGCAGCACGTGCGCCGAAGGACATCGGGGCCGTCGGCGGCCGCTGGCCCTCGTACCAGCTTGTCGCCGAGGTCTCCAACATCGGTGGCTGCCAGCTTGGCAGTGTCCCCACGGTCGGCAAACTCGCTGGTGCAGCGGGTGTGTTCGCCGCGAAATGAAAGTGGGGTGGCTGCAGGGCCAGGTGCTGGGGGACAGGTAGTGGAGGCGTCGAGGGTGCTGCTGGCATGGCGGTGGCTGCTGCGCCGTGGACACGTGCGGCGGAAGGAGTTGAAGGGGCACTTGCTGCGGTGCAGAATACGGAGGCTGCACTTGCGCCTGCGAATATTGCGGCAGTGGACACGTGAGCGGGGGGTGAGACAGGGCAACCGACCGGAATAGGCTCTCCAAGGTCGCTGCGGCGTGTCCCAGCCAACTCTCCGTAGCCGAACCCCGGCCGTTCCCTCCGCCGGCTCTCCACCCGCGGCGCGGGCCGGTCTGCCTGCGCTGTCCCTGCGGCATCCGGTGTTGCAGTATGGGCATCGCCTGCGCCGCGTGCTGGGGCATCCCTTGGCGCGGGAGGGCGGGCTGCGGCTGTTGCTGCTGCGGCGCCGCACTCTGCTGGCCACGCCCCGTGCGCGCATCGGTCTTCTGATCGCGCCGCCGTGGAGTCTTGTGGCGGCCCCCAAACCGCCGCGACATTCGCTCAGGGGTCTGTCGTCGACTTGTCGATGGGGCAAGCAGCCCCCTCTCCCAATCGCGGTCCGACCGCGGCGGGGAGCTCGGCCGATCTCGGCGGAGGACACTCTCCCCAGTGCTCTCCATATCGCAGGAGCGCTCGCGGTGGGGACGCTCCTCACCCTCCGCCTCCAGGGGGGGATTCATCGTGGGCCCAACCGGCCCCGGCGGCCTCCCCCGCGTGACGGACCGGACGGCGAGCGACAGCTGGAGAGACAGGGAGACGCGGCAGAGGCAGGGATGGCGGCACTAGGGGCCGAGGAAGCTGTGGGCGCGGGCGCGGACGGACAGGCGACTTGGCTCGTGACGGCGGCCCACTGAACGGTTTCCAGCAGGCTGCGAATCGGGCTTTAAGGGAGATGGGAATTAGGGGAGCAACTGACGAGGAAGAAAGAAGAGATAGCACATATATCCAGGAAGCGCACCTGGAATCAACCACCGAGGAGTCCAGTGACACACTCGGGGAAAGGGTGCCAAGACGGACGGGGAGTGGGATCCGAAACCCCTCTCCCAGATCCAGGGGCCTTGGACTGGTGGGAGTACCGAATGTCGGGGCACCGCTGGACGTTCCCTCCCTGGCAGTCAGACAACTGTCCCCGGAGGAGCTGGCCAGCGATGCTTCACGATTTGCCCAAATAACCAGCTGGGATATCGCGGTGCTGTGCGACAGTCGCCAGCCCCCTCTTTCGCGGCGGCTACCCCCCTGTATTCGTCAGCTGTTCGCGCTGGCGCCGCTGACGCCCCTCCTTTTCCTCGCAAAAAATCCAACATCAATTGGGGGCTAGCGTTTGTTTCTTTTCCTCCCTCGCCTAAATCTTCACATGTCCTCGCCCAAACGACCGGACTGGCCAGCGATGAAGAAGCGCCTGCAGCAGTTCCTCGCGGGCCAGTGGGATGCCCTCTATCAGTCCGCTGCAGCAGCCGTCGCACTGCCTGCACCCCCACGCCATGTTCACGTCGACCTCGGAAAAATCTCCCAAGCTGAATGGCTGGTGCGACGAGGCAGCCTTCGCCGTGCCCTGCTGGCGCTCCAGTCAACTCCGGTCAGCGAGTCAACCTCAGACGTCCTTAACTCGCTGAAGTCCAAACACCCGCAGCCGTTGACCTAGGACCTTACGTGGCCCTCTTTGGACGACGTCAACCCACCCAAGCTCGACTTCTCCGATTTCGTGCGCCTACTTTCGTTAAGCGAAAATGGGGTGGGAGCAGGCCCTTCGCGGATGACCTTCGAGCACCTTCGCGATGCCTTGCTCACCAATCCAACCATCGCTAAGCACCTGCATGACATCGTGCAGCTGCTCCTCGCAGGTAACCTGCCCCAGGAGGTCAACCTGCTGCTAACTGCGTCACGCCTCCTAGCCATTCGCAAGCCTGATGGGGGCTCTCGCCCCATAGCTATAGGCGAGTGCCTCCATCGCCTCGCCGCCAAATCCGCCCTCATCTCAACCACCCAGCTCGCGTAAGAATTTTTCCTGCCTCTTCAGTTCGGTGTTGCAATCCGGAGCGGCGGGGAAGCTATCATCCACGCCACATGGGCATTCACCTCCGCACGCCCCGGGTCCTTGGTCATCCAAGTGGACCTCACTAACGCCTTTAATAGCGTTGAGCGCGGGGCGATTATCACCGCCATCAGCGCCTCGCCCCTGCAGCCGTTATTACCATTCATCCAGTTTTTGTATGGTACCCCCTCGCTACTTTACCTCGACGAGGGGTTCGGCAGCCCCCCACTCCAGAGCGCACGGGGCGTCCGCCAAGGGGACCCAATGGGCCCGTTGCTCTTCCCAGCGGCCATCCTCCCCGCGCTTCAATCCACGGCTACCGCCCACCCCGACGTCCTATGCCTCAACTACGTGGACGACGTGACGTTCGTGGGCAAACCCACCGCCTGCACATCCGCCTTCCCTCACTTCACGGGCGCCATGGGGGCCATTGGCCTTACTCACAACCCCTCGAAGTGTGGGGCCTGGTCATCCACACCTCCCCCACCCGACGTCCTTCCCCCGGACGTCCCTTTCCACAACGAGGGGCTACGAGTGCTGGGGAGCTTTGTGGGGACAGCGGGGGGTTCTGCGAGTTTCCTGCAGTCTTAGCTGGCCTCGCTGGCCGAGCCTCTCACCACCATTGCCTCCATGGACCCCCAAATGGCGTCTCTCCTCCTCACGCGATGCATCTCCCGGCGGGTCAGTTACCTGCACGCACCACGCCCCTAGACCTCCTCCCACAGACCGAATGGTCCGAGTGGGGACGAGGGTTATTTCACACCCTTCTCCGCGCGTGCAACCTCCAACCTCCTCGCGGGGAGACCGAACGCGCGCGCACCTGGTCCCAGGCCTCACTTCCACCCTCGCTCGGCGGGCTGGGCCTCACCGACCCCGCCATTGAAGGCCCTGCAGCCTTTCTAACCAGTGTCACCCAGGCATAGCACCTCCTCGCCGCTCTGTCAGCAGCGACCGATGAGCCCCTGGCGTCCGCACTGCGCCCCCTCACCCCTCCCTTCTCCGGCCCCAACCATCTCCATTCTTGGCTGGCGGGGTGTGAAGCGGCCCTGCCGACCCGGGCACTGGAGCTCCTGCGCTCCGAACGCCAGGAACCATCTGGAACTCCGCTCCAGCATCGACTCTCTCTCGAGGTCCAAGCCACACGATACGCGGACCAGGTGGCAGCGTCCCGTGGGATGGAGCTGAACTCCAGCTCCGGCCACACACAACGCCTTTTCTCCCTGGCATGTTACGGGGCAGGGGATTGGATCCATGCCATCCCCATCTTCCCCTCTCTCCGACCCGGACCACTGCACTTTGCCATCGCCCTCGCCTTCCGTCTCGGCCTACCTTTCCCAGCCCCATGCCACTGCAACTGCGCAGACGAGACTGAGATCCTTGACCCTCGGCTGCCCAATCACCTCTTCCGCTGCGGCACGGGGCACAGCCAGACAGACACCCACAATGCACTTCGCGACGAGTGCATCCGTATGGCGCAGGATGCCGAGTTCATCGTCACCAAGGAGACCACTATCTACAGCCCGGTGGACGGTCATAAGGCCGACCTTGCCATACGTCACAGAGACTCTGGTGCCGCCTGGACCTGTGACGTCACTGTCACCCGGGACCCGCACACACGCAAGGGGCGAGGATAAATGGCCCGGGAGCAGGCCGATAAGAAGATTTACCACTATCGTAACCGCGCACCTTACGTCGGTTTCTTCCCCTTGGCCGTAGAGACATATGGCTGCCCCTGCGCTGAGGTTCCCAGCTTTCTGAAGCTCCTGGCGGACACAGGGGCAAGACGGCTTTTCAACGCGGACCCGAGCTCTTACCAGGCAGCGAAGCTGTTGCATCAGTTCCGCCAGCGCTGGTCCGTCACGCTCCAGCGGGCACAGGCCCTGGCCTACCTCGGGAAGGTCAACGA
>BQMB01001791.1:410000-453176 GCA_027943415.1 Closterium sp. NIES-67
TTCTCTCTCCCCTGTGCGGCTGTGCCCTCTCTCCTAAACACAAGCGTATCATTCTCTACCCTCCTTACCAGCGTTTCTGTAGCTGACGCCTTCCCGTCTGTCGCCTGGATGTCGCCTAAAACCGTCAGAGGGCGAGGGGAGTCGTTGACGACCGTCACGTCTACGTCAGCATTGTCGAGCGCGGCGGACGGAATCGACGAAATGAACGCGGATTGCGCCACCAGCGGGGGCAGCGCGGACAGGCGCGCAAAGGATCCCCGCGCGCCAGCGGAGGCAGGCGGAGCGTATGAGTAGTAAACGAGCGAGTCGACGCAGCGGTGGCGGCGCTTAAGCTTGGCCGAGTTGCCGACGTAGAAGTAGGACGGCAGGTCGCTCTTGCTCTCGAACACCGCGCTCATGTCCGTGCGATCCGCCGGCGACTCTGCGAACGCTGCGAGCGCTGCGACGCCGGACTTGGGCGGGCGACGGCCGACGCAGAGAGTGTCCACAGTGTCGGTCGTGCGCTGTGGAGAAGGAGCAGGGGATGATGGGAGGCACGGAGAGGAGAAGGGAAGGTGAGGAGTTGGTGTGGGTTAGGGAGGACACAGAACCGGCCGGCCGGTGAGGAGTTGGTGTGGAGAATCTAATGCCGGGCTTCGGTTTAGTACAAGGCCGGGTAGAAAGTACTGCTCCTGTGACCGGCGTTGAAGGCCGGAGCAAGAGCTCTATGCCGTTATCAGGTCCGCCATAATGCGGACGGCCACTGTTGGCGGCGCTCGAAGGCACTGACAGCTCAAGTTTGTTTGATTCCAGTCAAAAGCGGGCAGCGTATGGTGGCGGCGCTCCGTGGCACCGACAGCTCAGATCCGCTTGCGTGCACTGCAAGACACTCTCACCCACGCGCCGTGTCCTGAGGAGACGCGCGGAGACGGGCCACCGCAGGTAAGATGAACGGCACCGTGTGATTATCTTGCCTTTCACTACTAGGCTAGTAGTAGGGCGCACGGGAGGCCATGTCGATGAGGGTAGACCCGTAGCATCGCGACTAGGCGAATTCGGGAGGTGATGGGGAGGGGAGGGAGGGGGGGTGGGGTGGGAAGGGGGGGGGGCGATGAAAGGGGGGCGATGAGGGGGGACCTACCATGAAGACGAACTCGCTGGTCGCTGCGACCACCGCAGCCAGCTGCGCTACGAGCAGCATTGCGACGCAGACCGTGCGACGATGCGACAGTAGCCAGGAAGCCGCCATCGCAAGGAGAACCCACGTACTACGCGAATGCGGGAGCCGCGTGCGAGTATAATCGTAGAAGTTCTAGCTCTGTGGGGGTGGGGAGGACGCCAACGTAGACTAATGCTATGGGCTTAATTTTTTCGCCAAGTAGGTTACTAGGGCGAGGTTCATCTGCGTGCTCGGATCTGTACAGTATCTTTGTGGATGCAGAACAAGACACAGTGCTAAAAGAAAATGTTGCATTTTGCTGCACCCTCAGTGAACGGGGCGCACTGTACAACGTGCATTTTGGAACCCAGCTCTCCAAGCAGTCGTGGGTGAGGCGTGATGGACCCGTGGGATGGAATGGGTTGGGATGGGATGGAGTGGGATGGGATGGGCTGAAATCAGGTGGTGTGGAATTTGGAAATTTGCGTTTGGGTGCACTGAAGGATAGCCAGCCCGAGGTTCCGTCCCAGCGAGGAAACATTCACAGAGGGGACCCGGATCGCAGGGAGCGATTGGACGAGCCGCAGATATGTTGACTGGATGTACGGTGATGTCTCCTTCCGCGCAAGTCGACTTCACTGTGCAATCTTTGGAGCTTCCCAGATTGAGTATGGCCTGTCAGATATATGATTACTTTCCATAGAAGCATCTGTTATGTAATAACATAGAGCTGCACCTAGGTACAGCTTTGATTAAATATTCATGTCATAAGTTCAAATATCTTAGGCGGGCTAAATGTTAAACCTGGTGACCAGATAATATATAAACATATTCGATGGAAAATTATGAAGGGAGGAGAGCTACTGATTATCCCAGCTATGCGAAAGCCATCTTGTAATCCACTTTTATTGGAATAGTTGGTTCTTGTAAGCGTTGCGCGTGTGACATGGCATCAGAGTCACCAAGTGCAACATCAAGGTCGACAATGACGAGAATATTGTCATCATTGCACTCACCCGTCACCAGTCTGTTCTGACACCACCGAGGTGCACCACTCCGTGCCCATTCATTTCCTTTTTGAGCCCCTTTGAAATCCGCGATGAGTGATATCACCGTCCCCACCCATCCTCTCAATTCACCATTCCCTCGGATTCTGTCTTCAGAAGTCAGATCTAGCCTTAGTGTGCTAACTTCCTGCACCGCTTGCTAACTTCCTGCACTGTCACATCACCTCGAGCTTGTGGAACGGCACAAGGGACTGGCGAGGGGTAGCAGCATAACATTAATTCCACTTACATGGTGGATTGAGCTTTAACTTGTGTGTGAAATCGTCAGTCGGCTTCTGGGTTCTGTTCATTTGCGTCGCGGTCGCAGGCCTCGCCTCTTCTGCACCCCTCAACACAGCAGCTCAACCTACTGCCCAGGTTCGGGGTGATTTTTCTCCCCCCCCCCCCCCCCCCCCTTTATTTACTCCTAACAGCCTCTTCGTCCTGGCAGTAGAAAATCAGCTCCCCAAAACAACCCCCCTGCGCTTCAAGGGAGATACGGATTTGACAGCAGGCGAGCTCCGCAAACCAGGCTCCTTCCATCCGTGTATTCGTCTATTCGCTCGAGCCCCGCACAGTCACAGTCTTCAGGCGTAACACTATGGCCTCCCTTGGGCAGGTCGTTTCAGTCAAATACGATCTGTTTCTCGATTCATCCAACGGCTCGTCGCACCCCGGTGACCGCGTGGGGAAGGTAGATCGGGTGGAGGTGTATCTGGAGCCCGACCCCGAGGATGTCGCCATCTCGCTGCGCGACACCATTCACCAGCGCCGCCGCGCACGCGACCTGGCGCACTGCTCCGCCGCGAATCTGCGCATTTTCCCGGAGAGCTCCCCAGACACAGAGCTGGCGGACGAGGACGTCTGGCGCTTCCTGCGCGACGGCGCGCCGGAGAAGCTGTTCGTCGTCGCGCCCGCGCTGTGCCTCGTGTCCCCCGCAGGCGGACGGGTGAGTGGGAATGGAGTCTGGCATCATGGCAGTAGGCTAGGGTTGCACGTAGTGGAACGCAGTACGAACAGTTGTGAGGAAGTTTAGGGAAGGCAATCACGTGCTTTTCAAATATCAACAAATGACTGGTTCCTGAGCAAATGACTTGGTAAATTAGATTTGGCGCCGTGCCGAAACGGTCCGAACCACCATAGTGCCGAAACTCTACTGGGACTGGTTCCTGTTCCTGTTCCTGCTTCTGCTCCTATACACCCTCTTTTTTTTTTTCCTACACAGAAAGACGGCATTAATTACCTTTTTTTTGCATCTCTTCATAGGTTGTGATCAATTCCTCAGAACCGCCCCTCTCCACCACCACCACTACCAGCAGCAGTCGTCGGGGCAGCAGGGTGTGCGGCTGTCGTCGGCGTCTCAACGCAGCATGGATGGAGTGAGCAGCCAGCCGGTCAGCAGGAGAGACTCTCTAGCCAGCAAGAGAGATTCCGATGCGGTAAGTAGGGCGGATGAACAGATAGTGACATTTTTCAGCCTGGATGTCTCCAAGGCGGACTGCTCAAGCCCATGGTTACTAGGTTGGTGGCTGCTCCTGTGGCTCTCAGCTGTAGCCATCTAAGTTTGCTGGATATTGTGCACTTGATTTCAGTCAACAACGTGCCAGGTTTGTTCAGATGTTGCTGATTTCCCCCTGCCGTCCGACTTAAGGCATCCCACTTTGTGCTTCATTTTCTCTCTGCCTTTATGTCCAGATGGTGGTGTTTGTGAAGACAGGCGGTCAGACTATCCCAATTGAGGTGGACGCCAATGCCACTGTTGATGATGTGAAGTCCCGGGTGCAAGAGCAAGAGCACATTCCGGTGGAGCAGCAGAGGTTATTTCTTGCTGGCAACGAGATGGCAAGTGGTCGGTTGCTCGCACATTACAATGTTCACCCAGGATCAGAAATTCAGGTTGTACTCACCCTCTCGTCTTCATCCTAGAATTACTGTTACTGTGCTTGGATGCAAATATTGTTACCTACTACACTTTCTAGTATAATATTGTCTGAAGTCTTAGAATGTGGTTGTTCTATGTTATTGACCTTTTCATATCAACAAAGTGATATCTCATCTTGGTTGGGGTTTGGTAATTGCTCATAGCTAGAATCGGCTTGGGTTTGTTGCGAGTACAGGCCTCCACACCCCCCATTCTCCCGCCTATTGTGTTCCACGGAAATGCGTTCACGAATCCCCCTGCAGAAGGAGACGGGAACGGTTGTCGCATGCATCGGCGTGTGCACAGTGCACACCATGCGACGATGTTTGCGACGATGATTCCGCACTTGCATGAACGACGAGTTTCGTCTCGCATCAGGGGAACATTGTTTGTGGGGTATTTATCTCCCGGGTAACCAACATCCGAGGTGATGACGTCAACAGTCATCTACGTGGCTTCACGGTAACCATCAGATCGACCTCGTCCCAGCATGGTACCAATTATCCCTACATGGTACCAATTTGCACGCGGCAGATTCCCTAACTGGTAACCGTCAATTTCAACGCTTCCGAACTGCCCCCACGTGTTTCGTACACGCCCTGACGAAGTTCGCGAAGAAGAACATCTGGTACAGAGTATTTCGCAGGTGCGCTTAGGCTGAAATGTTACGCAACATTTTTGAACTAATCTCATATAACAGTCTCATTATGTATACCATGCATGTTTAGTCGTTTAGCAGTTTTCATACCATTTTGAATTTTTTTGAATTATTAATACCTGAAATAAATGGAAAAACACTATATATGTAGTTTCTATACGTACCATTAATATAATGTGTCAGGCAATATCTAGTGGTTTATAGTGTTCATGCGTTCTCTTTCATAATGTGTATAAGGATTTCATGAATCATCAACGGGTTTCGCCACTGCGAGCATCACGAACAGTACACGTCCGCAGCCTCGGTCCTCAAGTCTCAACCACCCCCTCCGACTAATCGCCCCCGAGCGTGTTACCTAGGCGCCCCGAATGCAATTTGACCATTTCGCCCTCAAGGTTCAAGCTTGGTCAACTAGCATTATATAAGCCCTAGGCCTCATTTGTATTGACAGAGATTGTAGTCATCTCCATTATATTATTCTGCACTATACTACGGAGTAATTTATAACAATGAGCATGTCGAGCAATTATAGTAGGAATGCCTTGACACGAGTTCATTGCGAGTGTTCTTTTTACATTCTATGCTACGAGCCCCAAACATTACACTGATATGAAAAGATCCGAATGATTTATGTTTTTAATAATTAAAATCCTGTTAAAGTTAAACTATGTAATAAAATTACCGAACAATGATAGTTTGCATAATGATAGTTTTATATGATGTTGATTTAAAAATGCTGCGTAACATTTCAGCCTAAGCGCACCTGCGAAATACTCTGTACCAGATGTTCTTCTTCGCGAACTTCGTCAGGGCGTGCACGAAACACGTGGGGGCAGTTCGGAAGCGTTGAAACTGACGGTTACCAGTTAGGGAATCTGCCGCGTACAAATTGGTACCATGTAGGGATAATTGGTACCATGCTGGAACGAAGTCGATCTGATGGTTACCGTGAAGCCACGTAGGTGACTGCTGACGTCATCACCTCGGATGTTGGTTACCCGGGAGATAAATACCCTTGTTCGTGAGACTTGGTTGCGTTGCGACATTGCGGGCCAAGCACAACACATCCAATTCGCGACTCGTCCATCGCACGCCACGGGAACGACAATGGAGGGTTGGTTGGGTGGCATCTGCTTCCCGGCAGCACCTCGCCAAACCAAAACGGCTCTTGCACCACCGTCGTGCCAATTCCCAAACCAAACCCCTCCGCCGTGCGTTGGGTACAGAAGCAACCACCGCGGACCCATCGCCAGGCCCACCATCGCTCGGCTCGGGCAACACCCAGCCAGTCCCTGACTCTCCCCCTTTCCCCCCTCCCGTCCTCCTCCCCTCCCCGCTTCCAGACAACCCTCCCTCCCCCACCCTCTCCCCTTTCACTCCCCCTCCCTAACCATCTCCGCCGGCCACCCAGCTCTTTATTTCTCAAAGACGCACCCCCTCACAGCCCGCCTTTCATTCCGACCGACCAACCCACCATTTCGAGGGATGGTACAGAAATAGCACATGGATTCGCGTCTCGGTACGCCGTAGCGCTCGCATAGCTTCCTCATGGCTGTCCCGTTTCTCTTCCTCTCATGCCATCCATTCATCCATCATCCGACGATTAGAAAAGTCCAGGTTCATTTCAAGCACTTAAAACTCGACTTGGGCCGTATATACCTCCCTAACAGCCATCAGCACGCTAGCATCAATCTCTCTCGCCTCGATACTACAGTACACCTCGCCGCTGGGTTCCTCGCGCTGAAATCGGATCTTTCCGGCCGACCTTTCAAAGCGGTGCCGAAAATCGATCGAGCGAGCTGAGGGGGGGGGGGGGGAGGGGGGTGGGGGGGTAAATAGACGTCGGGATTGCGGTAGCCAGCATCTCTCGTTGCGCGTTGCAGCAAGGGGACAGGCACCTCGATCCCTCACGCGCTCACTGCTGCCCTCCGCACAGCTCGTCCTAAGTACAGTCTACTCCCGACTATCAGAAATCAGGATGGTGAATTCCTTGCGCCCCACCCACCGTTAGTATCACATCATGCACGGTGTCGACTGACCGACTCACCACAGCCTCGACATACAGACACGCACATGCCCGTTAGTGACCTAAGGACAGCCCCTCTCGCTCGTCCTCGACGCGCCGCGCATAATTAGCTCCTGAATTCTAAGCCTTTTGCGTTCTTATAACGACCTACTGCACCACCCTAACCTTCTGCCACAACCACCCCCTCATCTCCGTTCTGTCACAGTCAACGCCAACGCCATGACCATGGCTCCCTTCCGCCTCTTCTTCCTCCTACCTCTCCTCTCTCTACTCCTCTCCGCGCCTTCTCCCCCCGCCGCCGCCGCTTCCCCCGCGTCCGCTCATCACGGGGGGATCGGCGGGCGGGAGTTGCTGGACCAGCAGCGGAACTTCGGGGCGTGGTTCGACGCGGACGAAGCGGCGCTTTCCGCGCCCCTGTTCAGCGGCGCAGGGCAGCGGCTGGCGGACAAGGTAGCGTGGCAGCAGGAGCAGGTGCAGCAGCGCCTACGCAAGCTCAAGAAGAATATCGCCAACCCCGGGTCGTCGTCGTCGCCCAACAAGCAGGATACGACGACGACGACGACGGCGACGGATGGCGAAATTGTTACCCCTACTGCGGTGACAGAGACTTCGCCAGACTGCCCGTACACGACAGCTGGTGCCGGCCGCGCGAACTTGCACAAGTGCGCGATGGGCTACGCTGCGACCAGCAGTGTGACGGGGGGCGCGGCGAAGACCTGCGGCGGGAAATATCCAACGGGTTACGTGGTTACCACCGAGGAGGACGTGAGCATTGGGTGGACCGAGGGGTCGTTGCGATGGGCGATGAAGTACTGTACCGCCGGAGTGTACATCACTTTCTCGAAATCTATGAAGATCACGCTTGTGCAGGCGCTGTACATAAACTCGGACACTACTATAGACGGGCGCGGGCATCAAATAGTGATCACGGGCGGGCCGCTTATAGTCTACGGCGTCTCGAACGTGATCATGCATAACCTAGAAGGTGAGCACATGCAAGGGCGATTCTCGAGGCGCCTAAAAAATAGTCTTGGTTCACGCGGTTTTTGTACGGAGAATTTTTCCAGCGTGATCGTGAATAACCTAGAAGGTGCGTGCATGCAAGGGCGTATGGATGCAAGGGTGCACGGGTGCATGGGCGAATGGGTGCGTGGCCGAATGGGTGCACGGGTGCGTGGGCGAGTGCATGAGTGGCAGGGTGAACAGTGGCTGAATGTAGATAGGGTGAGTCATAGGGCAGTCTAATTAGGTTCTATTTACCAGCCCTCACTCCCTCTCTCTGACTTTCCCTTCCCGCTTTTCACTTGCTGCATTCGCTCCCTCCCCCCCCCACCCCCCCCCCCCCCCCCCTCCCTCCCCTCTCTCTCTCCCTCTCCCGCTTTTTCCCGGATTCTCTTCTCCCGCCATTTCTCAAAGCCCCACCACCCCGCTCCTGTCTGCTCTCGCCCTTCCCCTTCACTGTGCCTCTGCCGCTCCCTTGCACGTCCCTCTTCGTCGCTCCGCCAATGTTAATGCACAGTGTCGACTCAGAAGTCTGCACAGTGCCCAGCCACCGTGCCTGCATTCTCACCTCTGAACTTGCTCCTCTCCACCCCTCTCGCCTATCATCTCCCCCCCCCCCCCCCTCATCTCCCCCTTCCCCTCCTCCCTCTCCCCGCCCCCCCCACACAGTGGGCAACATCCCCAGTGATACGGACATCATGCACATCCCTGCACAATTTTGCCTACACGCTCACCTCTCCCCTTACCCCTTTCCTCTCCACGCTCCTCTTGCCTCTCCCGTCGCTCCCCCACCCCCACTTTCTCCCCCCCCTCTCCCCCCCAGTGGGCGACATCCCTGGCGACACGGACATCATGCACATCCGCAACACCACGCGCGTGTGGGTGGACCACCTCAAGGTGTACAACGCGGACCGCGGCACCATCAGCGTCGTCTACGGCGCCACGGATGTGACCGTCTCCAACAGCTACCTGCACAACCCTAACTTCATGCAGCTGCTCGGCGCAGCCGACGACGCCTACTACGACCGCAACCTCCGCGTGACACTCTATAGGAACTGGTACGACCGCTCGCATCAGCGGCAGCCGCACTGCCGGTGGGGCTCGTGCCACGTGGCCAACTCGCTGTTCACCGCGTGGACGTACTACTGCCTGGGCGCGCGCGTGTACGGACGGATACGATCCGAGCGGAATTACTTCATAGCTTCGACCAAGAAGGAGGCGACGCCGTGGTTCAATGGGGCGCTGTATTACCCCAATTTTGACAATACGGGCACGATCAGATCGTACGGCGATCGGCTGGTGAACGGGTCGGTGATCCATGAGTTCTTTGGGTCCATGCCGGTGTTTAATCCCCCTTATAAGCTGGCGCTGATGGAGCCCACGGACGACATGAGAGACTTTGTTATGCAGAATGTGGGGCCGCATTTCCCAGCCAGTGAGGCATTGCCTTGAGTAGGTGATTTAAGGAAATAACTGGGGCGTTGTGCATGCTCCCTGGCTTCCTGCATTTGTGGCGCATCGTACATACTACGGATACTTCCCCTGTGTTGAGTTCCAAGAAGGTGCTGCTTTGTGTTTTGATGTACCGGTAGTGAGCTGTGCTGCTTCTGATCATCCAGTGGGCAGTGATCAAGCAAGGGTGAACCTTGGGTTGATTGGTTGGTTGGTTGGAGTCCGCTTCTCTATCAAATCCGACGTGCACACATCGGTAGAGGGTTCGAGGAAGTATGTGCCAGAGAGAATGTGAGCTACGGTATCTTTACAGGGATACATACAAGAAGTTACTCTGTTAGCCTATCTCTCTAGTTGACCCCTCTAAATCATCTTCCAAAATATTGTGCCTTTAGCAGTGCCCTCATGTGTTAGCTAGCCCCTACCCCTTGTCGGGCTGACTCTAAGCCCTAGCGGCCCGTCAGCAAGTCCATGCCAAAGAGCAGCTACCATCTGTATTTGGCTTCCTCGCTGCAAGCGAACCTCGCTGTCGCATCCTCCACTCTACACAGAGCCATGCAGCTCTTCCCTCCAGGGAGAACGGTTAGCCCGGCCTGACGCCTGTCTAGTCTTGCGCCACCAATCCTGCTGGCTTGCAGCTAGAGACTGGTGACGCCGCAAGGGGAGGCAAGCACTGCTGGTGCTCCTCCTCCTCTGGGTCCTCCTCTTCCCCCTCCGCCTCTTCCATTCCTCCTGCTCCCTTCCCCTCCCACTCCTCCCCATCCCCCCCCTGCTGCTGCCCCTGCTGCCGCTCTTTCCGTGGATGCCTGACGTGCACAATGAGTCCCCTCCGCCGCACGTACGTGATGCCAGCCCACGTGATGGCGGGCTGCAGCAGCGTGTACACTGACACCACGGGCACAACCGCCAGGTTCAGCAGCATCCCCGCCACGCCCAGCGCCAGGCTGATGTCCCCCGCGCGGATGGGGGGCTTTTCGGGGGAGAGCAGGTTGCAGAGCGCGATGGTGGCGCGGAAGAGGCAGATCACGGCGAGCGTTGAGAGGATGAACGCGGCGCAGTAGACCAGGGAGGTGAGCAGACTCGCGTTCGCCAGCACAAACCCCATGGCTGCACTAACGACGCCGTTGCTGGCGCCGCTGCTGGCGCTGCTGACGTCAGTGAGACTGGTGGGGCTGATGATGCCGGGATTTCGGGACCAGTCCGGATTCCAAGGTGAGAAGACAGCTCCTCCCCGGGCCAGCGACACGAGCGCGAGAGACACCTGCAGCGCGGACGGCAGGAGAGACGCGACAAGGCAGAACGCGCCATACCCGTACAGCGCGAACCCAAGAGAGTTGAGCGCGAGCGCGACGGGCGAGCGGAAGGTGGTGAGTGCGTACGTCTGCCGCCGCACGTAGTTCCAGTACCGGCGGAACGTCCAGCGCCCCGCCAGCCTCCCGGGGAAGATCGCCGCCGCGGGGCACACGACGTCGCGGCCGTTGCTGGCCGCCACGGCGGAGAGGATCAGGTCGTTGCTGTACCCGTGCGCGCTGAGCGCCGTCGCCATGCCGTACCTATCGGCGCGCAGGTCGTCCAGGCGAATCATCATGCAGCCGCCCCACACGGGGATCTGCTTGCCGCCCGACGCCATGGCGAGCTGGATGGGCACGCGGTACGCCATGGCCGCGTATGCCGCGAGAGACAAGTCGCGCGTCTGCGGGATGTCGAACGAGTAGCCTGTGCAGACGAGCGCGTTTGGATTCGCTTCCATGTTGCTCACCAGCAGGCCCAGCGTCCCCGGGTGGCATTGAATGTCGTCGTCTAAGAAAAGGAGGTATTTGGAGTCCGCGCTCGCGCGCTTCGCACCGGCGAGTTGGTTGTGGATCTGCTGCGAGCAGCGCGACGCGAGGCCCGCCACGACGAGCCGTATTTCCGCAGTCCCGCGCAATTCGCGCTGGAGCGCCTTGACCGCGCGGCACGCGGGGTCGCGCGCGCTCTCGACGCAGAATATGTACTCCGTCGCGCCGCCGTAGAGATTCCGGACCTGCGAGCGCCAGTTGCTCATGCCCGCGTCGCCTGCGGAGCCTTTTACGGCGAGAACCACGGACACCTTGGGGAGCACGCCGCGCCGCTGCGCGTGCCACGGCGCTTGCTGCTGCGCGTGCTGCTGCGCGTCGTGAGAGCGTTGGTTGTCTGGGTGGATAGCACCAGCAGCATGATCCAGCGAAGCGGCGTCGCGCACTTTAGAGCGCTGCCTGAGGATCCTCCGCGCCTCGTTGAAACGGAGCTGGGCGGCCTTGAACCACATCACCGCGAGGAGTAGCGTCAACCCCGTGCCCTGCCCGTGCACCCAGAAGGCCACGTTGCTGGCGACCAGCGCAAGCGCGCCGAGCGCCCTAGGGAATGCCGCGAGTGGCGGCGAGGACCGCGGCGAGCAGTAAGGGGGGGAGGTGGTGGGACTCCAGGTCGTGTTTCGCGGGAAACAGTCGCCATCCATGGGGAAATAACCACTTGCGAAGTCCTCTGTCTCTGGGAGATTTTCCATCTCTTGTCACTTGACGGAACCGTTCGGGGCGCAAGAGTTGGAGTGAGTGGTTGCTGTGAGCTTGTGAAATGACTCTCCTTGTTTCGGGATTCTGACAGTGCGAATCGTGAGGGTGGGCTGCTCGCTACGCTAGGTAGCACCCCGAAGAAATGTGACCGACCACCTTTCGCCCCACGAACAGTGAACTCGAGGAAATGTTATCTCGTCTCCACTCTGCTCCACGGTGCTGCTCTTCGCAGGGACGATTGCCCAATCCACGACTCAGGGTGGTGATGGATTTTGGGGTTCTCGTAAACGCATTTCACCGCTCTCCATCGCAATAACCTACAGAGCACTGTCGTAGGGGCGGTGGCCTGTTTTCTGATACAGGATGTGGTGGTGGGATGCTGTTGTCGTTGTCGGGGTTGGGCTGAGTGGCGCGCTGTACCGTTCAAATGCCTAACATTGTGAATGTCGAAAACAAAACCGTACTGTACAGATTCAAACAAGCAGCCTCGGAACAAGCTGGTCACTCACCACAAGAAAGCACATCTTCGGGTTTCGGAAGCGGTTTTTTTATTCTGCCCGGAAATGTGTTTTCTTGACCTTGCAAGCTTGGGCGTATTGATGTTGCTGCTTGGGAAAGTTCCGAAAATCACATCCGGGCATTGGTCGCTCGATTCGCCACGAGTATTCGCAACTTCGCATTCAGTCGCACGTCGGTTTGCCGTCAGGCACTGTGTGAGCTCACAGGAAACATAGATTCGCGAGCAGTCGCAAATGGTAGCCCTTGTTGTCATTCTCGTCGCCGGTTACGAAGGTGCTACTTTGTAAGGAATTAGTAATTCCTTACTGAGGCTTGCTACAAGGCGTACGAATCGAACAGTCCCGAACCAGCGACCGGGTTCCAGACCTTTCAGTTCGGGCCTCCTTGGCCTTTCCGGACCTCGCTTCGACACATCGAGGCCCTTCGATACCTTTCCCGAACCTTCCGATCTTACGTCCAGGATCACCCTGGGTTTTCTATTTCTTATATTGTCTATCATGTTATTGTAATTCCCTCGTTCACAGTTTTGCCACTGCCCTCCGCGCTACTCGGCAGTCCCAATCATAACATAATCCATGGTTTCAGGGCGACGCTACCTGTACGATTGTTTTCAGTCCTTAAGACCTTAATGTTTCGCATTTTCTGATTAGCACACACCCGAGGGTCAATTAGAGTGTTGTTAGGATGACAGTGGCTTTTGAAAATGAGCTTTTCGTTTCAACCATCAATATGCATCCTCCACTAATTTAGCGCCTCTAAGACAAAGCCCTCCGCATGACTACCCAGATGAGGTTCAAGGCCACAAAAAGTGGACTATCGAGGTGCTTACAGGCATGACGCATAATGGCAAGAACAGCGACGTTGACTGGTGACACGATCCCCGATCCGACGCACGGATGGGGACGAGAAGGAAGTGAGATGGACGATGCGCCTTATGGCAACAATGCCAAGCCGGTGAAAACAGCGAAGGCCACTGACGGGAGCAACTGCCGTAAGGTCAGGGAACCTGGAAACGCAAACCAAGGGTCCAGGGGGGGGAGGGATTCAACAATTCCGTCTTGCAACAGATGTACCAGATCGCAACCAGAACCAGCAAACACTTGCCAATGGCCATAAGAAAGAGGAGCGACACAAGCCTCTCTCGCGCGCAGGCACAGCGAGATCCTACACGCATGCGGAGGGACATACGTACCAGGAGCAGACTTGGGAGGCGGAGGGGCGGTGACAGCAGGCGGCGGAGGAGAGCCGGGGAGCGGCTCGACTGGCACGCCGGGGCTTGGCGGCGGCGGCACGGGTGAGGGAGGAGGGGTTGGGAGTGGCATGGAGGACGGCGCACCGGCGAGCATGGACCGCCTGGCGTCCAGCCCGAAGAACCCTTCGCTGTCTTGCTCGTCAGAGTACATGTCTTCTCCAGGAATAGAGGTGAGATCGGTCTGCGATAGAGTTTCCTCGAGGAACGGCGGCACGAGCAGCCCGTTGATCGAGTGAACCACGAAGGTGCCCCTCTCTGCGCCCTCGTCGCTGAGGCCCATGGAGAGAGAGCGCGCATTGAACTGCTTAACGGTCGAGTCGCCCACCCAAAACGAGAGATTGTCCACGTGGAGTTGGATCGCGGCGCCCTGCAGCGTGCGGTACGACCCCTCCCACGCGAACGCCGACACGGGCACCTCGACGGCGTGGTATAGCAGCACGTCGCGGAGCATCCCGTCGTTGCGCGGCATTCTCAGGAACGCCAGGAGCGCGGGGTTGACCCGCATGAGCGCGTCGTTGGTCGGCGCGAAGAGCGACAAGGCGGATCCGGCCAGCGCGCGGAGCTCAAGCTCCGCCATCAGCCCCGCCTGCTTGAGGAGGCTCACGAATCCCGTGAGTCCCGCGGAAGAGAGGTCCTTTTCCAAGGTCGACGCCCCGGGAGCGACGCCAAACGTGGAATCCGCAGACGTGCAAGCGGACCATGAAGATCCCAAGAGGAGCAGGACAAGCGGGAGCATGACTGCCGCCCCGTTCCTCATTGTGACGGCGTGAAGATCCGAAGGAGCTAGCTGGTGTACAAGTTCCGAAGGGGGGATGGGCCTTGATTCTCAGATGAAATGCCTTTTCAGCCTGGTGCTTTCAGCTTTGTTGGAATCCAGGCCCAGCACCAGCCCTCGCCGTCGGGCAATGAGGAAGAAGCGTCGAAGCTAGTGGAATTCAGAAATTGTGGAGGGCGGTTGTTCACAGACCCAGCAACGAAATGCACAGTGCTGTGCGTGTGCTGCTGGTGCTCTGGGCTCTGGGTGACGGTTTGGGAACTCGGGGCTGGGCGCTGAAGCTGCTACTGTAGACGTGCTTAGCGAGCCGAACCTGGAGGCGCGGCCTTTTCCAAGCCCTGGAAAGAGGCTCGCCGGTGCACAACAGGCCTTTCTTGTTGGAGAAGCTTGTGAGATCGGGTTTTGGAAGATTTCTCGTGGCAGGAACCAACTGGAACTTGCCTCGTGGGCAATTGAAGCGGCGCGAAAACAGGTGATGTAGGCTCGGAGGCAGGCCCGGACCAGGTTTGTCTTTGCTTTGCGGTTTAGGCTTTCTCACATTTGTACACCCATCAACCTGACGCTATGAACAAAGCTGTAGCCAAGCTTGGACAATCAAAGCACTGAAGTATTTTGCGGCGCAGATGGCTGAAACGGGGGGATGGACGACCTTGCTGCCGCTTCTGCCAACAAGAACACATCGCCCACCCAGGGTCTGCTGAATCTGACGGCTTCCGTAGGGTCCATCAACGACAAGTCCGTGCGTGCCGTGTGGCTTGAAATGCGAGAAACCCCTCTAGCGGGGAGCAACCCTCCCTGTTGGCGAATTGAAGGTAAAGGAAGAGGGAGCACAGCCAATCAGGTTTGGTAAGCTGGCAGTGCGTGGCAATGAAAGGGTCCCATGTGGATGGATCCTTCCACAATATTCGGTCCAACCCCTCGCATTCGCGCCCTTCACGTGGAAGGTACGCGAAGAGTACGAGGCATACCTGAAAGACCTGAAGGCCTGCGGGAGCTGGAGGCAAGTCCCAAGTACACGTTTCAAAAGCCGTACAAAAAGGCTATTTAAGAAAAATAATACAAAGTGATTTGGAAGAAGTGATGAGATAACAGAGAAATAAGGGTCAAGTGAAGGGCTGGTCGAGGTCAAGTGTAGCAGTTGCACGCTAGGGAATGGTGAGGACATGAGTTGCACTTTTAAAAAGTGCAACTGTTAACAGTTTCGGCAAAGTTCACCACTGAAATGGTTTTTTCCACAGCATTGGTTACCAGTGTGGGCTTCAAAATTCTGCCTGTGTTATGAATGGAACTGCAGAGTAGCGCGGAGGGCAATGGCGAAACTGCGTGAAGCGATCCAATGTGGTCGGTGTGCTGTTCAGGATTGAGCTTCAGTAGTACGCTTTGCGGAAGCGGTTGATTGGTCTAGTGAACCCCAGGGTTCTCGTTAGCAGACGAAATCCGTCTATTCGTCTGAGAATCAGACTCACCTTTCCCGTGTCATCTGATTTTTTGACAACCATTAAAATTTCATATGAACGACCATCTTGGCTCTATAATTTTGTCTGAATTCTCAAACTAGGGGTAGGCAGTCGTCTGAATTTTCAGATAGCGCGTATATTTTCGTCTGATGCCGACACATCTTCCCAGTTCCCCACCCTCCCACCGGCCCATGTGTGCATTGGGCCACCTGTTATCAAACCTAGAATTGAATAATGAGAGAGAGAGAGTACACAAACATATACCTAAATGTTGTACTCTCTAGAAGGTGACCCTATACAGTCTATACAAACATGATAACTACACATGTTTGACACACCCCCTGGACTGCATAGGGGAATGTTCTAGACAAGCAGCTCAGGGTGGCACTACTAGTGCAGCCTCTGAGACAAGGGTCTAAAAGACCAGTCAGAAGGAGTACAGACAAGGCAAGAACGAGTACAGGGCGGCACTACTAGTCCAACCACTGTGAGAGGACACAAGTCCAGTCTGAGTGTATACATATATATATATACGACAGTACAAAGTCAAAGCCCGAGTAAGTGAGAGACTACAGGAACCAGACCAAGCTGTAAACAGTGCCGCTGATGATCTTTAGGCGCAAGCGCCTTTGTAAAGATATCAGCTGTGTTGGCACCGGAGGCCAAGTGTACTACGCGAGCCTGGCGACGCTGCTGTAGCTCGCGCAGGAGGAAGTACCGCAGCTGGATGTGCTTCGCTCTGCCCTCGAGTCGAGGCTCCTGACATAGGAGAATCATGGCCCTGTTGTCAGCGTACAGGACCGGGGCAGAGCTAGGCCGCTCACCTAAGTCAGTGAGCAAGAAGGTCAGCCAGCGGAGCTCCTGTGCCGCCATGGCACCGGCGTAGATCTCAGCCTCACAGCTGGACTGGGCAACAGACGAGGAGCGGGTAGCTCTCCACGAGACAGCACCTGAGCCAAGGCTAAAGCAGTAGCCCTGGGAAGACCTGAGCGTCTCGGCGTCGTCTGCCCAAGAAGCGTCTGTGTGTCCAGTAAGGACCACTGGCCTGCGTCCGCCTAGCACTAACCCCATGCCCGATGTACTTGCAAGATAACGCAAAACCCTCTTAGCGGCAGACCAGTGCTGAGGTCGGTGTCTGCCTGTGGCCACAAAACGAGCCAGGATGCTGAGAGGGTATGCGAGATCTGGGCGAGTGCAAGTCATCAGGTACATGAGGCAACCCACTAGCTCAGCGTAAGGACCACTGGGATCTACCGACTCCTCAGGAACTGGAGCGGAGAGTCTGTGGTCCAGAGGAAGAGGGGTGGGCTGTGCGGAGGAGAACTGAAGGCCGAACCTCTGAAGGACCTGGCGCACCAAGTGTGACTGAGTCAGGGTGATGGTGCGCGCGGCTCTGTCCCTGGAGATCTGCAAGCCAAGGTAACGGCGCAGCTCTCCAAGGTCAGTGCAGGTGTTTCTCTTCAGCAGCTCTGCCTTCACGGAGGCCAGTGCGTCCCTGTCAGCTGTGGCAAAGACCAGGTCGTCTACGTAGACGAGGATGTAGAACGGAGTCGAGCCAGCACGAACGAAGAGCGAGGGGTCTGCAGAGGACGGAAAGAACTGCAGGTCAGCAAGAGTAGCACGCAGCGTGTCGTGCCACTCACGAGGCGCCTGGCGCAGGCCGTAGACTGGGCGCCGCAGAAGCCACTGGGTCCCAGAGGGGAAGGTGCCAGTAAAGCCCTGAGGACGACGCATGTAGACCTGCTCGTGAAGGCTGCCCTGAAGAAAGGCAGTGGAGAAGTCGAGGGAGTGAAGCTCGTAGTCACGCTGGGCCGCTACGTGTAGCAGAACCCGAAGAGTAGTCATCTTCGGGGTAGGAGCGAAAGTCTGAAAGAAGTCCACCCCCTCGCGCTGACTGAAGCCTCTAGCCACGTAACGCGCCTTGAACACAGGCGGCTCTCCAGGAGGGCGCTTCACCTTGAAGAGCCAACGGCCATCGACCACGTTCACCCCAGGTGGGGGAACTGCGTCGACGAAGGTGCCGGTGGATCTCCAAGATGCCATCTCCTGCTCCATGGCAGCTATCCACTGAGAGGCCCAAGGTCCCGAAACCGCCTCAGCGTAAGTACGAGGGGTCGGGATGTCAAAAGCGTCTGGGTCACCCTCAGGGACTAGCAGCATGGAACAGAGATGGGGAGCAGCCTCGGACAGGAAAGCAAGCTCAAACTGGCGGTCCTCCAGGACGTCACTGCCGAGGGCAGGAGCACCCCCGACAGACGGAGGACAGGCAGGGTCAGAGACCAGAGCGGAGGCGTAGTCAAGGCGGCGGGTAGAGGCGAAGTCAGCGACCGCAGCGACAAGGGCGTCAAGACTCGACACTGGAACAGACGGGTCGGTAACGAGAGAGGCAAGGACCCGAGGAACAAGAGGACGAGCGGCACGAAAGTAGTCAGACAGAGGAGGAGACGCAACGACAAGAGAGGACGGAGGAGGAGACGGGAGGGGGGGAGGACGAGACGCGTGGGAGCGGAGCAACATAGGGTGAGTGCGCGGGACGGGGGAGACAGGACGAGCACGGGAGGGGCGGCGAGACCAGACGTGAGAGGGCGGCGTCGGGTCAGGAGACAGAGGAGGGGACACGGGTGGGGAACGAGGGGGAAAACGAGCCGGGGACGAGTCCGGCGGAGGGAACACGGGGCCGTAGACGGGAAGAGGGGAAGACGGCCGGAGAGGAACAGGCGCAGGGTCAGGGGACGGAAGGCCGAGCAGACGGAGGGCGGACACCGGCGGGGACTGCTGCTGCGGCGACACAACACCAACGCCAGGGCCACAAGCTGCGCGACGGCTACCTCCCGAACCCTCCACACCGGCACCCCCAGAAGGGACACCCCCAGAGCCCGAAACACCGCCAGCACCGGTACCACCCCCAGGCCCGCCGGGACAAGCCCCGACAGGAGCCCCGGGACTAGTACCCACCTCAACGCCAGCACCCCCAGAGTCCACAAACAGCGGCAGCGACGACGGCGGCGGCGGCGGCGGCGGCTGCAGGGACGGCATCGACGGCGGCGGCGGCGGAGACGACGGCTGCAGCAGCTGCGGCGACGGCGGCTGCGGAGGCGGTGGAGGAGGAGACACCGGGGGAGGGACAGACGGCGAGGACTGCGCCAAAGGACTACCAGAGTCAGAAGACTCGTCGACCGGAACGACCGACGGGAGGGGGGTGACGTGAGACACACCAGAGGGGGCCGGACGGGGGGGCGGGGGGGGGGAGGGGCAGGGGCCACCAGGGAGGGAGGAACCAGGAACAGGGGGGGAGTAACCGGGGGACCACGGTGGGGAAAGCGGCGGTAGAAGGAGACGGACTCGTCAAAGGTGACGTCGCGAGAGTGAAAGAAACGGTGAGACGGCGGGTGGTAGAAGTGCCAGTCGGACGCGTCAAGGGGGAAACCAAGGAAGACGCAGGGGAGGGTGCGGGCAGTGAGCTTGTCCGTGCCAGAGGCACGAACGTGAGCAAGGCAGCCCCAGACGTGGAACGCAGACGCGTCACCAGGGGACCCGGTCCACAGAAGGGTCGGCGAAACCTGCGGCCGCTGGGGGTGCGGCCACAGGTTAAGCTGGTGAGCGGCGTAGCGCACGGCGAACGGCCACAGAAAATGGGGTGCACCGGCGTGGATCATGGAGGTGCGAGCCACCTCCATGACCAAACCGATGCGTCGCTCAGCGACCCCATTCTGCTGCGGGGAGTCCGGCAGGGTAAACGTCTGGGTGATGCCCTCCGCACGACAGAAGCGACCAAGGACACCTGAGGCGAACTCGCCACCCCGGTCGGAGTGGAGGCGCAAGGCAGGGAGACCGCGGTGGAGACGAGCAGAGACAAGCCAGGGGATGAGAACGTCAGGCACGTCGGCCTTCCGCTCCAGGGGAAAGACGGTGGTGTAACGTGTGAAGTCGTCGACAAGCACTAGGAAGAAGCGCTCGCGACGCGGCCCATGGACCGGGGCTGGGCCCCAGACGTCCATGTGCAGAGTCTGCAGGGGTGCGGTGGTAGGGGGAAAAGAGGAGGAGTGAGGGGCACGGCGGAGCCGGCCCTCGACACAAGGCGTGCACGGTGGGGCGGGGGATGAGGGAAACTCAGGGAACGAACCGGGGAGACCAAGGACGAGACCGTGCTGGGACATGTGACGCAGACGCGGGAGTGCAGGGTGACCAAGGCGGTGGTGCCAAAGGAGAGTCGGATGAGTGAGGGACCGACAGGAGCACGCAGCAGCAACCTGGGTGGACGCAGCTACCTGGGGGGAAGACCCAGCCGGGGACGTCGCGGTGTCAAGTGTGAACAGGCCGGACACCGGGTCCCGGGGGAAAGTGGTAAGGGGGCACCAGTGGCGGCCTCGGTACAGACAGCATACCGCTCGTGACCAGGGAACGTAGTGGTGACGCCAAGGTCCTGGAGGCAGCTGACACCAACTAGGTTCCTGGAGAACGAGGGGATATGCAGACCGGTGAGCGAACCTGAAGGAACCGCCGGACAGGGAAGGGAGGTGGAACTGCGGGCAACGACGGGACCACCGGAGGGGTCAGCAAGAGTAACTGCAGCGGGAACAGGCAGCGGCGTCAGCGTCGTGGAGTCGCGGAAGAAACACCGGGAGGCGCCAGAGTCCAAGGTGAAGGAAAGCGCAGCAGTCGCGCAGGGCGACAGTGAAGCGGTGGAAGCACCGAGGCTAAGCAAAGCAGGAGATCCTACGCCTGACGCAGCAGGGGAGTCTACGCTAGGCACAGCTACACTAGGCAACACGGGGTAATAAGAGGGAAGCACACTAGAGTCATCGGCATACATCACATGCAAGGCTGCTACAATGGCATCCATGTCCAAGTCAAAAATCCGAATGCTACGCCTAAGCAAGCTGTGCCAGTCCGGGAGGTCGGGCGCCGGGCCAAAGCGCTGGCGGAACAGGTCGTCCAGACGACGAAAACAGCGAGGAGTGGAATGACCGATCTTACCGCAAACGAAGCCGCGGCGAGGACCGGTCTGGATCTGGTACTGACAGGGCCCGCCTCCAGAACCACCACCCGGTGCACCACCACGCGCACGACCACCACCAGCTCCAGGCCACCCAGGCGGGAGAGCACTCGCCGGCCTCGTCTGCGGCGGCTGCTGCGGCTGCTGCGGAGGCTGCTGCTGCTGCGGCTGCTGCAACGGTGGAGGCAGCGGGGCAGCCGGACCGGGCAGGGTCCCCACGTCCGCACCGGCACCGGACGACCCGCCTCCACCACTACCACCACCCGCACCCCCGCCACCCCGCCGCTCCCAACCTTGGGGCGGCGGCCCTTCCCCGAGCGGGACTGCACTGCAGCAGCAGTCTCAGCCACAGTGACAGAGCCGTCGGAGAAGGTACACTGAGCGGGGGCACAACCCTGAAAGATAGGGACCGGTACTGTACCGCTCGCCTGGGCTATGGAGCGGTGACGAGTCTCTATGGCAGTCAGGGTGTCAACAAAGTCGGTGAGGGTGAGAGCAGCAGGGTGGATGCTAAGGAACTGGTCGCGGGCGGCGGCAAGGCGGTCAGGGAGGCGGGTGGCAAGGAGGTAGAGGGTAGAGGTCATGGGAGGCTGGTGGACTCTAAGCTGTGCATAAGTGCAGGCAGCGCGCCAGGCCTCATCTATCGAGCGCAGGTGGGCAGCGAGGTCAGAGACAGTGGGGAAGGACGCCAGGTCAGGAAAGAGCAGGGGGAGGATCAGGCGACCCACTGAGGCAGCAGGAGGGGTAGAATAGCGCTTGATGACAGCATCGAGGTAGGCCTGGGCGGTAGAAATGGTTCTAAAGCGAGGGCGCTCAAGGGGGGGGAGGGCATTGCTAATGGCGAGCTGAGCAAGGGCATCGCGGGAAAGCCAGACAGAGCGGGCAAGGGCAGCGGCGGCAGTGGACTCGCGCTCAGCGGGCGTGGGATCAGCGGGCAGCACAGCAGGGGGTCAGGGCAGGGGAGCATACCGTCTAGGTGTGCAGAAAGCGGGTGGCCGTCCTGCCGCTGACCAGTGAGGTGGCGGCGAAGGTCAGCCAACCACGCCTCGAACTCCAGAGGCTGACCCTCAGCATCAAAACGAAGCTCAGCAGCCATGAGGGGCAGTGGAGGACAGTGGAGTGCGGTGTAGTGCTGTGCAGTGCGGTGCAGGGCGGTGCAGTGCGGTCCAGTGCGGTGCAGTGCGATGCAGTGCGGTGCAGTGCGGTCCAGTGCGGTGCAGTGCGGTCAGTGCGGTTCAGTGAGGTGCAATGCGGTGCAAGGCGGGGCAGGAAAGTGCAGGAGGGTGCAAAGTGGTGCGGGGAACGGGGGACAGTACCAGGAAGTATGGAGGGCCGGGGCAGGCGCGACGGGGCCGGGCAGGCGCGACGGGGCCGGGCAGGCACGTCGAGGCCGGGCAGGCGCGACGGGGCCGGGCAGGCGCGACGGGGCCGGGCGGCGCGACGGGGCCGGGCGGCGCGACGGGCCGGGCGGCTGCGACGGGGCCGGGCGGCTGCGACGGGGCCGGGCGGCTGCGACGGGGCCGGGCGGCTGCGACGGGGCCGGGCGGCAGCGACAAGGCCGGGCGGCAGCTACGAGGCCGGGCGGCAGCGACAGGGCCGGGCGGCAGCTACGAGGCCGGGCGGCAGCGACAGGGCCGGCGGCAGCGACGGGGCCGGGCAGGACACAGCAGGGCCGGGCGGGGGCGACGGGGCCGGGCGGGCCGACGGGGCCGGGCAGGTGCGACAGGGGCCGGGCAGCTGCGACAGGGGCAGGGCGGGCGCCACGGGGCCGAGAGGCTGCGACAGGGCCGAGCTGGGGCGACGGGGCCGAGCAGGGGCGACGGGGCCGAGCAGGGGCGACGGGGCCCAGGAGGGTGGATACGGGGCCCAGGGAGGAGCGCGGCAGGGCCCAGGAGGGGCGCAACAGGCCCAGGAGGGGCGCTACGGGCCCAGGAGGGGGCAATGGGGGCCCAGGAGGGGCGCGGCGGGGCTCAGGAGGGGCGCAATGGGGGCCCAGGAGGGGCGCTACGGGCCCAGGAGGGGACTACGGGCCTAGGAGGGCGCGACGGGGCCTGGGAGGGGCACGACGGGCCCAGGAGGGGCGCTACAGGGCCCAGGGAGGGCGCGACGGGTCCCAGTAGGGGCGCTACGGAGCCAGGAGGGGCGCGACGGGGCCTGGGAGGGGCGTTACGAAGCCCAGGAGGGGCGCTACGAAACCCAGGAGGGGCGCGACGAGGCCCAGGAGGGGCGCTACGGGGCGCTACGGGGCCTGTGAGGAGCGCGACGGGGCCCAGGAGGGGCGCTAAGGGGCGCGACGGGGCCCTGGAGGGGCGCTACGGGGCCCAGGAGGGGCGCGAAGGGGCGCGACGGGGCCCTGGAGGGGCGCTACGGGGCCCAGGAGGGGCGCTAGGGGGCGCGACGGGGCCCTGGAGGGGCGCTACAGAGCCCTGGAGGGGCGCGACGGGGGCCTGGAGGGGCGTTACGAAGCCCTGGAAGGGGGGCGCGACGGGGCCTGGAGGGGCGCTACGAGGCCCTGGAAGGGGCGCGACGGGGCTAGGGGGAGGGGTCGCGACTGGGCTCAGGAGGGGCGAGGCGAGGCTAGGAGACGCGACGGGAGGAGCGGAAGCGGTAGGTGGGGGGGGGGGGGGGGGGGGGGTCGAAACCTACTCGTGATACCATATCAAACCTAGAATTTTAATGATGAAAGAGAGAGAGTACACAAACATATACCTAAATGTTGTACTCTCTAGAAGGTGACCCTATACAGTCTAAACAACATGATAACTACACATGTTTGACAACAAGTCCCCCCTCCCACACTCCTACAACCCATAAAAAAGGCTAACGGTGAAGTCATCATATAAAGAAGGTACCGTAGGTTTCGCAGCTGGCAATGAACCTAACCCTAACTTTCAAGGATACTAGCGACAATGCCCCCTTCTTAAGGAAACTTTTGTTATTGCTCGTGTGGTCAACTGAAAGTCCATCAAACTTTGACGACCACGATCAATCGCGAACGTTTCGACAAAGTTCAGCCGTTAGATGACCGCGTATGATTAACGTCCTCGATTCGCCCATGGCGCTGCAAGCGCGGGAGGTTTCTGCCACTGCCCCATTCGCCTCGATCCCCACCTCTCCCTCCGTTTCGCTTCCCCCCTCCCCTCCGTTTCGATCCCCCTTCCCCTCCGTTTCGCTTCTCCCATTCCTCTCTACTGTATTTCGAACCCCCCCCCCCCCCCCCCCCCTCTTTTTCCCTCCCCGTTTCGCTTCCGCTCTTCCCCTATGTTTCCATCCTCCCCTTCCCCTCCGTTTCGCTCTCCCCTCCCCTCGGTTTGATTCCTCCCCTTTTTCCCCCCATTTTTTATTCCCCCCTCGTGTTGAAGGCAACCCTGAACGCGTTCGGTGAACCCTGGGATTTTTAGGGTTCCAGATTTCTAAACACTTACAAATCAGGGTAGGCAATTTTTGAAAACGGAGCCCTCAGGGTTTTTTTTTTTTTTAGTCGACAGCTAAGGGGGGTTTTTTTTTAACGTCAGGCCTGGAATATAACCTAGTGGGTTGTACTCTCTAAGGCACAACCCTGTGTAGTCTATAACAACATACAAAGATATCTTTGACACACCCCCTAGACTGGATAGGGGTAGTGCTTGGTGAGAGACAAGTAGCTCAGGGTGGCACTACTAGTCCAACCTCTAAAACAAGGGTCTCAAGACTAGTCAAACAAGTACACACAAGGCAAGAGCAAAACCAGGGCGGCACTACTAGTCCAACCACTGGGAAGAGGCCACAAGGCAAGTCAGGGTAATACATATAAAGGTCTGTACACAATCAAGGTCCTAGCAAATGAGAGGCTACAGGAACAAGACCAAGCTGTACACAGTGCCACTGATGATACTTAGGCGCAAGTGCCTTCGTAAAGATATCAGCAGTGTTGGCACCGGAGGCCAAGTGTACTCCACGGGCCTGGCGAGGCTGCTAAGCTCGCACAGGAGGAAGTACCGCAGCTGGATGTGCTTCGCTCTGCCCTCGAGTCTGGGCTCCTGACACAGGAGGATCGTGGCCCTGTTCTCAGCGTACAAGACCGGGGCAAAGCTAGGCCGCTCACCTAACTCTGTGAACAAGAAAGTCAGCCAGCGGAGCTCCTGTGCCGCCATGGCACCAGCGTAGATCTCAGCCTTATAGCTAGACGGGCAACAGTCGACGACCGGGTGGACCGCCACGAGCCAGCACCTGCACCAAGGCTAAAGCAGTAGTCGTGGGAGGACAGAAGATTCTCTGCGTCGTCGGCCCACGTAGCGTCTGTGTGTCCGGTAAGGACCACTGGTCTGCGTCCTCCTAGCACTAGCCCCAAGCCCAATGTACTTGCTAGATAATGCAAAACCCTCTTAGCTGCCGACCAGTGCTGTAGTCGGTGTCTGCCGGTGGCCACAAAGCGAGCCAGGATGCTGAGAGGGTATGCAAGATCTGGACGAGTGCAAGTCATCAGGTACATGAGGCAACCCACCAGCTCTGCATAAGGGTCACTAGGCTCTACAGCCTCCTCCGAGACTGGAGCAGAGAGTTTGTGGTCTACTGGTAGAGGGGTGGGCTGTGCGGAAGAGAACTGAAGGCCGAACCTCTGAAGGACTTGGAGCACCAAGTGTGACTGTGAGAGAGTGATGGTGCGCACTGCTCTGTCCCTGGAGATCTCCAAGCCAAGGTAGCGGCGCAGCTCTCCTAGGTCAGTACAGGTGTGTCTCCTCAACAGTTCGGCCTTCACGGAGGCCAGCGCGTCTCTGTCTGCAGTAGTAAAGACCAGGTCGTCTACAAAGACAAGGATGTAGAATGGAGTCAGGCCGTAATGGACGAAGAGCGAGGGGTCTGCAGACGACCGGAAGAACTGCAAGCCAGCAAGTGTAGTACGCAGCGTGTCGTGCCACTCACGGGGAGCTTAACGCAAGCCGTAGACGGGGCGCCGGAGGAGCCACTCGGTACCAGGGGGAAAGGTATCGGAGAAGCCCTGGGGGTGGCGCAGGTAGACCTGCTCGTGTAGACTGCCCTGGAGAAAAATTGTAGAGAAGTCGAGGGAATGGAGCTCGTAGTCACGCTGTGCTGCTACGCGTAGCAGTGCCCGAAGAGTAGTCATCTTCGGAGTCGGGGCGAAGGTCTGAAAGAAGCCCACCCCCTCATGCTGACTGAAGCCTCGAGCAACGTAGTGCACCTTGAAGACAATCAGGCTCTCCAGGAGGGCGCTTCACCTTGAAGAGCCATCAGCCATCGACTACGTTCACCCTAGGTGGGGGAACTGCGTCGACGAAGGTACCGGTGGATCTCCAAGATGCCATCTCCTGCTCCATGGCAGCTATCCACTGAGAGGCCCAAGGTCCCGAGGTGGCCTCAGCGTAGGTGCAAGGGGTCGGGATGTCAAGAGCGTTAGGGTCACCTTCAGGGACTAGTAGCATGGAACAGAGATGGGGAGGTGCCTCAGACAGGACATCAAGCTCGTACTGCCTGTCCTCTAGGACGTCTTTGCCAAGGGGAGCAACACCCCCGATGGGCGGAGGGCAGGCAGGGTCAGAGACCAGAGCAGTGGCGTAGTCCAGGCAGCGGGTAGCGGTGAAGTCAGTGACAGCAGCGACAAGAGCCGACAGACTCGAGACAGGAACGGGCGGGTAGGTAACAAGAGAGACAAGGACAGGAACGGACGGGACGGTAACGAGAGAGACAAGGACACGAGGGACAAGGGGACGCGCAGCACGGAGGAAGTCATAGAACGGAGGCGGGGCCACAGCAAGCGACGACGGGGGAGGAGTCGGGAGGAGAGGAGGAGCACGAGACGCATGAGAGCGAAGCAACATAGGGCGAAAACGTGGAGGTAGGACGAGCACGAGACGGACGACGAGACCAGACGTGAGACAGAGGAGTCGGGTCAAGAGAGAGGGAGGGAGACACAGGAGGAGAACGGGGAGGGAAACGAGCCGGAGAGGAGTCCGGAGGAGAAAACACGGGGCCGTAGGCAGCCGCAGGAGGAGGTTGTGACGACGGAGGAGGCACCGGCAGGCAGTCAGGGGAAGGAAGACCGAGGAGGCGAAGAGCGAACACCGGCGGCGACTGCTGCGGCTGCTGCCCGACTCCAACACCAGAACATCCAGCAACACCACGGCTCCCTCCAAGAAGCTCTACGCTAGCACCCCCAGAATGGGAACCCGCTCCAACACCCACTCCAGTACGCTCTCCAGCACCCCCAGAATGCACGAACCCCAGCGGCGGTGACGACAGCAGCAGCGGAGGCGGCTGCGGTGGCGACGGGAAAGGAGAGACCGGGGCGGGGAGGGGCCGGGGGGGGGACTTTGCAGAGCCGCGAGAGCCAGCAGACTCCTCACCAGGGGCACCCGACGGAAGAGGGGTGAAGTGAGACACACCATTCGGGGCAGGGAGGGGAGGGGGGGGAGCCGGGGCGACTGGGGGAGGGGGAACTAGGAACAGGGGGGGGGTAACCGGGGGACCACGGTGGGGAAAGCGGTGGTAGAAGGAGACGGACTTGTCAAAGATGACGTCGCGGGAGTGAAAGAGTCGGTGAGACGGCGGGTGGTAGAAGTGCCAGTCGGACGAGTCGGCCTGCACATCCCTTCGTTCTCCAGGAACCTAGTTGGTGTCGGCTGTCTTCATGACCTCGGCGTCACCACTACGTTCCCTGGTCACGAGCGGTACGCTATCTGTACCGAGGCCGCCTCAGGTGCCCCCCTTGCGATGTTCCCCCGGGACCCGGTGCCAGGCCTGTTTACGATAGACACTACTCCCCCCCCCCGGTGGGCATGTCCTCCCCGGGTCCTGCGTCTACCCTGGTCGCTGCGGCTTGCTCGTGTCGGTCGCTCACTTACCCGTCGCTTCTGTGGCACCACCGCCTAGGTCACCACGCTCTCCCGCGTCTGCGTCACATGTCTCAGCACGGTCTTCTCCTAGGTCTCCCTGCGTTGCTCCCTGCCCTCCCTCCCTCGCCTGCGCCGCTGTGCACGCCCTGCGTCGAGGGCCATCTGCGCTGTGCTCCTCACTCCTCCACGCTTTGCCCTGCCACTGCGCCACTCCAGACCCTGCACCTGGATGTCTGGGTCCCAGCCTCCGTCCTTGGGCCGCGTCGAGAGAGCTACTTTCTAGTGCTTGTCGATGACTATACGTGCTACACCACGGTGTTTTTCCTGGAGCGGAAGGCCGACGTGCCTGATGTTCTCATCCCGAGGGTCGTAGTTGCGCGCGTCCATGCGGTCTCCCTGTGCTGTGTCTCCACTCTGACCGTGGTGGCGAGTTTGCCACTGGCCGGCTTGGACAGTTCTGTCGTGCGGGGGTTATCACCCACTCGTACACCCTGCCGAACTCCCCGTAGCAGAATGGGGTCGCTGAGCGACGCATCGGTTTGGTCATGGAGGTGGCTCGTACCTCCATGATCCATGCCGGTGCACCCCATTTTCTGTAGCCATTCACCGTTCGCTACGCCGCTCACCAGCTTAACATGTGGCCGCACTCTCAGCGGCTGCAGGTTTCGCCGACCCATCTATGGACCGGGTTACCTGGTGACGCGTCCGCGTTCCACGTCTGGGGCTGCCTTGCTCACAATCGTGCCACTGACACGGACAAACTCACTGCCCGCACTGTCCCCTGTGTCTTCCTTGGTTTCCCCCTTGACTCGTCTGACTGGCACTTTTACCACTCGCCCTCTCACCGCTTTTTTCACTCACGTCACGTCATTCTTTATGAGTCTGTCTCCTTCTTTCACCACTTTCCTCACCGAGGTCTCCCGGTTTCCCTGCCCCTGTTTCTGGTACCCACTCCCCCAGTAGCCCCCGCTCCCCTCCGTCCCCATCCTGCTCTGTCTCGTGTGTCTCACGTCACTCCCCTCCCATCGGCTGTCCCGGTCGAGGAGTCGGCTGGCTATGGTGGCCCCGCGGCGCAGTTCTTGCCGCCTGTTTCTCCCCCGGTGTCTCCTCCTCTGCCGTCGCAGCAGCAACCGCCGTCGCAGCCACAGCAGCAGCCACCGCCATAGCCGCAGCAGCAGTAGCCATCCGTGGGCTCTGGGGGGTGCGAGCGTTGAAGAGGGTGCTAGTCATAGGGTTACTGTCGTGGCTTGTCCGGCGGTCTCGGGGGTGGCACCGGTGCTAAAGAGGGTTCTCGTTCTGGGGGTTCTGGAGTGGAGCGTTTTGGAGGAAGCCGTGGTGCAGGTGGAGGTTGTGGTGTCGGCGTGGAGCAGCAGCAGCAGCAGCAGTCGTTACCGGTGTCCGCCCTTCGCCCCCTCGGCCTTCCCTCCCGTGACCACCCGCCTGCGCCTCCCCCACGGCCTCCTCCCCTTCCTGTCTACGACCCTGTGTTTCCTCCGCCGGACTCGTCCCCAGCTCATTTCCCCCCTCGTTCTCCTCTTGTTACTCCTCCTGTTTCTCTTGACCCGACGCCCCCGTCCCACTTCCGGTCTCGTTGTCCCTCTCGTGCTCGTCCTGTCTCTCCTCTCCAGCACTCTCACCCGATGTTGCTTCGTTCCCACGCGTCTCGTCCTTCCCTCTTCCCCTCGCCTCCTTCGTCGTCGCTCGTTGTCGCTCCGCATCCTCTGTCTGACTACCTTCGTGCCACTCGTCCTCTTGTTCCTCGGGTCCTTGCCTCCCTCGTTACTGACCCATCTGTTCCTGTCTCGAATCTTGACTCTCTGGTTGCTGCTGTCCCTGACTTCGCATCTACCCATCGCCATGACTACCCCATAGCTCTTGTCTCTAACCCTACCTGCCCTTCGTCCGTCAGGGGTGCTCCTCCCCTTGGCAGTGACGTCCTGGAGGACCGATAGTACGAGCTCGCTTTCCTGTCTGAGGCCGCTCCTCATCTATGCTCCATGCTGCTAGTCCATGAGGGTGACCCAGACACCCTTGATATCCCGACCCCTCGCACTTACGCTGAGGTGACCTCAAGACCCTGGGCCTCTCAGTGGATAGCTGCCATGGACGCGGAGATGGCCTCTTGGAGATTCACCAGCACCTACGTCGACGCAGTTCCCCCACCTGGGACGAATGTAGTCGATGGCCGGTGGCTCTTCAAGGTGAATCGCCCTCCTGGAGAACCGCCGGTGTTCAAGGCGCACTAAGTTGTTAGAGGCTTCAGTCAGCGCGAGTGTGTTGACTTCGTTCAGACCTTCGCCCGGATCCCGAAGATGACTATTCTTCGGGCGGTGCTACATGTGGCAGCACAGTGTGACTACGAGCTTCACTCCCTCGACTTCTCCATAGCATTTCTTCAGGGCAATCTACACGAGCAGGTCTACCTGCGCCGTCCACAAAGCTTCACCTGTACCTTCCCTCCTGGGACCCAATGGCTCCTCCGGTGTCTGGTCTACGACCTGCAGCAGGCGCCCCGTGAGTGGCACGACACGTTGAATGCTACTCTTGCTGACTTGCAGTTTTTCCCGTCGTCTCCAGACCCCTCGCTATTCGTTCGTTCTGGCCAGACCCCGTTCTACATCCTTGTCTACGTAGACAATCTGGTCTTTGCTATTGCAGACAGAGACGCACTAGCCTCCGTGAAGGCTGCGTTGCTGAGGAGACACACCTGCACTAACCTAAGAGAGCTGCACTGCCACCTTGGACTGCATATCTCCAGGGATAGAGCAGCGTGCACCATTTCTCTCACACAGTCACACTTGGTGTGCCAGGTCCTTCAGCGGTTCGGTCTTCAAGTAGACCACAGGCTCTCTGCTCCATTTCCTGAGGAGTCAGTAGAGCCTAGTGGTCCTTACACAGAGCTGGTGGGTTGCCTCATGTACCTGATGACTTGCACTCGTCCAGATCTCGCATATCCTCTCAGCATCCTGGCTCGCTTTGTGGCCACAGGGAGACACCGACCACAGCACTGGTCAGCAGCTAAGAGGGTTTTGCGTTATCTAGCAAGTACATCGGGCATGGGGCTAGTGCTAGGAGGACGCAGACCAGTGGTCCTTACAGGGCACACAGACGCTTCGTGGGCAGACGACGCTGAGACACTCAGGTCCTCCCAGGGCTATTGCTTTAGCTTTGGTTCACGTGCCATCTCGTGGAGGTCCACCCACTCGTCGTCTGTTGCCCAGTCTAGCTGTGAGGCTGAGATCTTCGCCGGTGCCATGGCTGCACAGAAGCTCCGCTGGCTGACCTTCTTGCTCACTGACTTAGGTGAGTGGCCTAGCTCTGCCCCGGTCCTGTATGCTGAGAACAGGGCCATGATCCTCCTGTGTCTGGAGCCTCGACTCGAGGGGAGAGCAAAGCATATTCAGCTGCGGTACTTCCTCTTTGTGCGAGCTACAGCAGCGCCGCTAGGCCCGCATAGTACACGTAGCCTCCGGTGCCAACACAGCTGATATCTTTACTAAGGCGCTGGCGCCTAAAGATTATCATCGGCACTGTTTGCAGCTTGGTCTAGTTCCTGTAGCTCCTCACTTGCTAGGACCTTGATTGTGTACTCCACTTTATATATACCTTCTTGAATGGCCTTGTGGCTTCTCTTCCAGTGGCCGGACTAGCAATGCCGCCCTGGTTTGCTCTTGTCGAGTTTGTACTATTGTTTACTGGTCTTCGGACCCTTGTCTCAGATGTTGGACTAGTAGTGCCGCCCTGAGTTGCTTGTCTCTTGCCAGGCACTGCCCCTTGTCGAGTCTAGGGGGTGTGTCAAACATATTTGTACATATGTTGCTATAGCCTAGATAGGGGTATGTCTTAGGGGTCTGTTGCTACTCTGAGAACGGCATGTCCAGAGCCAGCCCAGCCCGGAAAGCGGGTGACGGGCATGTAAAGGAAACAGTGAGCGTTTGAAATCCCACGGTTGCGAGTCAGGCACGTGCCTGTAGCCGATTTTTTTTTTAACAACCAATCAATGAGCATATTGCGAGTTCGATTCAATACCAACTTCACGTTGCATTTCGTCGCGTTTTCTGCACATGTGGCAGCACTTTGCGACTAACACTTCGGTTGCTGATCTACAGGTTGCAAAACGGCAGGATCAGGAACCAAGATCAGGAATGCTGATCCTGATCCTGGATGGTAGGAATACGCCCTAAGTTGACACTTGCCTTAACAACACACACAAGGACAATGCGGAGGGAAGGTGTGTGGGGAAGGCAGCAGTGCAGGGGGGAGGGTGCTACACGGTGCCCAGGTACTCCACTTCGAATATGAGGTCCGCCCCCGGTGGGATGCGACACGTGCCTGGTGGTACACGCGGGAAGTGGGGCGAGGGGAGAGGAGAGAGGGGGAGCGAGAGAGTGAGAGAGAGGGAGAGGGAGCGACCGAGAGGGGCCAGGGAGGACCGCCACGCCTTCTGGTTGCGAATTGGAGAGCAGACCTTGAGATACGTCAACAGCACACAGGCACTGTGTGAGTGCATGACGTCCGCGTCACCATGGGGATCAAAGGGCCCCTCTGCCCATGCTGGCCAACGCCTGAGCCTGCGCCTCTCTTGGGAGCTCTCGGGGAGTGCATGCTGGGATTCCCCTTGCCCACTATGTGCGGCAACAGATAGTCACAAGGGATTGGTGAAGCACAATCTCAGTGGGATGATGGATGCATCTGCGATACGGCAGGGAGAAGGAGCATAGAGGGAGGCAGCTCACCTCCCCTGCAGCCCGCCCCTCGGCTGCCATAGGCGAGGTCCGCTGGAATGCGCAGAGTGCGCTTGCCACCTGCCACACACGCCCGCACACACACAGCACGCCACAACGCAGCTTGAACGAGTGAAGGGAAGAGTGAGAAAAAGGAAGTGCGGCGGGGCCAAGTGACGAGGCACAGGTATTGGGGTGACCGACCTGCTTTCATGGGCGGAATGCCTGGCCCTCCCAGAATGCCCACGTCCCACCCTCGAATCACCTGATGCCACGCCGCCCTCGCACACACATGCACGCAGCCAGGGGGGGAGAGGAAGCAGTGAGGTGCGAGGGTGGTGTGCGGACACAGGGGAGAAGCGCAGCAGGGACGGAAGGTGCAAGAGCGGGCATGCAGGGCGCGGAAACCGCGGCACTGACCTGCCCCACGCCCACGCGGAACACGAGTGGGCGCCCGCGCGCGTAGCTGCTGTCGAACACAGTGCCTGACAGCAGCCGCCCCGCGTAGTGCGCCTGGCGGGCCATGGCTCCATGGGGGAGGAAGGGAAGGGAAGGGGTGTGGGGCAGCAGCAGCAGCATGTGAGAGTGCTGTCAGCAGCATCATCTTAACGCGCATTCAAGCATCACATCGCAACCACCCAGCATTGCCCACTTCTGCCCACACACCCATTTGGCTGACTGCCACAAGTGCCTCACCCGCACCCCAGCGCACACCTCTCCTCCCCTCCCCGCGCCTTCCCCCCCCCCCCACCTGGATGCGCGTGCCGGCGCTGGCCTCGTCGCCGGCGCCCTGCACCTGGTCGCAGAACTGCAGCCCCGACGGCGTCTCCTGCAGCTCGCACTCCGCCGCATGCGACGCGCCGCCCGCGCCGAGGCTCGCGGCGGAAGCCGCGGCGAGCGCGCCGATTAGCAGCGAGCGGCGGTCGCTGAGGGCCGGAGCACTGCTGGGGGAAGCTGGCGCGGGGAGATCCGCTGCTGCTGCGCGCACAGGCTGTGGCGCTCGACGGGAGACGCCGAAGGGGGCCAGAGCGGCGGGGCGGGAGAGGGGGAAGAGAGCAGTGGCGCGCATATGGGGAAGATCGGCGGGGCGGAAGCGCGCGGAGGGGGCGTCAGGGGCGATGGTGGCGGGTGGCGCGAGGAGGCACGAGGCGGCCATGGTTGGCGCTGCGGACAGCACGCTGTGCGCGCGGCAGGCGGTACGAAGGCGGGAACGAGGCGCGGGATTCGCAGTGTGCTACGGCAGCAAGCCGTGGGGGGATGCGGGGTGGGCAAGCACAGCGTGGTGCGGCTGTGCAACTCGGGAATGGTGGGTGCGGCAAGAATGGGGCTTTCGCCACCCCAACCCAAACCAGGGTGCCAAAACCCTCTGCCTCGTCTCGGAGTGTTGCCTCGTCCACTTGGCGAATTCCAAGTCCGCAGCGCTAGCACCTGCCGCCACATGCGGTAACGGGCATTCCAATGGCCCCACCGAGCCTCGTTTGCCACAGACACAGACGCACACACGGGTGGTGGCACGGCGGCCCACGACTCGCAGCGTCGTAGCACCGACGCCTCGGATCATCGCGCGCCCCGCCGCACGCCTTGTACCGCGCACCTCCTTGCCCGCGCCAACGTGCCCGATTGCCCGCGCCAACGTGCCCGATTGCCCACGCCAACGCGCGCCACTCATTATCCCGCGACCCCGCCGCCCTACGTCGCTCGCAGAATCAGCGAATGGCTGCTCGCTCGCCGCCTCGTACGCCGTGGGATGCGGGCAATGCTCCACTGCCGCCAGCAGAGGAGCCGCTTGAGTCACTCCCACCCCTCGAGTCGCCCTCGGGGCCGCACGGGGGCGGCCTCGCGGTAGCGGTGCGCGAGTCCCCGCGATGGACGGCGGCGGGCGTGGGCAACCTGGCGCTGCTGGCGGTGTGCTTCGCGCTGGGGTGGGCGGCGCTGTTCGTGCAGGTGGCGTCCACCACCGTCGCCGCCAAGCAGTGGGGCGGCACGGCGCTGAGCACCGTGCCCTATGGTGCGACGCGTGCCGCGCTCCACGCGCGAGATATAGCCGCGGTGGTTACTGCGTGCTGCGTTCAGCCTCCCCCCCTCCCCTCCGCCCACTGCTTTCCGCCCCGCCCCATCTCCTCCCATTTTCCCCTACCCCCCTCCCAGGCGTGTTAGCGGCGGCGCATGCTCTCTGGGCGCTCCCCGCGCAGCTGATCATCCGCGCAACGCACTCCGCGCGCCCCTCCTTCATTGCGGGGGGCGCGCTGGGCGTCATAGGGAACGCGCTGTTCGCGCTCGCTGCAGGCCTTGCGCACGACGCCCCCTCGCCCTCCTCCTCCGCCGCCTCCCCGCCCCCCACGCAGCCCGTCCCCATGGCGCTGCTGTGCGCGGGCGGGCTGTGCGCGGGCCTCGCCAACGCCTACATCAACTTCCTGCGCTTCGAGGCCGCGCGCTTCGCGCCCTCCGCTGCGCACCTCCCCACCGCGATCTCCGCGGTGGTGGCGGGGGGCGTGGTGGGCGGCGGCATGGGGCCCATCATCAGCCGCGTGACACGTGGCGTGATTCCAGGCCACGAGTTCCTGGCGACGTACCTGGTGTCTTGCGCGCTGTTCGCGGTGGAAACGGTGCTGGTGGCGCTCGTCCCGCTGCACGCCACCCAACGCTGCCCACCCGAGGGCGGCCCGGGCAAGATCGGCGGTGGCAGTGGTGGTGGAGGTGGTGGTGAGAGTGGTGATGGCAGTGGAAGCACAGTGCCGGACAAGGCAGGGACGGGGCTGCAGGATGGGCCTTGCAGGGATGATCACATGCGCCATGAGGCGGCGGGGGGAGCGCAGCAGGAAGGGGAGAGAGCGGTGATGGTGGGGGATGGGGATGGAGAGCAGAGTAAAGAGGGGCATGGGGGTGTTGCGGGTTGCTGCAGCTGCTCCTGCTCCAGGGGCGGAGGACCAACCAGCGGCGGAGAGAGGGTGGCTCTCGCCCGTGCATGCAGCAGAGGGGATCATGGGGAGGAGGAGGAGAGTGGGGAGGATTGCAGGGAGGAAGCAGGAATGGGGGATGCGCGCAGGGCGAGCAGCGCTGGTAAAAGCAGCTGTGGAGAGGAGGAGGAGGGAGAGGTGATGGAGGGGGGCAGGGGGGAGGGAGGGGAGGGGGGAGAGGAAGGTGATGCAGTGGTGGTGCTGGTGGGGAGTGGGAGCAGAGCAGGCGGGGCGGGAGAGCATGAGAGGAGGCGGTGGTTTGACGTGATGGGGCAGGCTGACGTGGTGGTGGCGGTGGCAGCAGCGACGGTGGCGTATGCATCGATGGCCACCGTCATGCTCACCGCTGTCATCGCCATGCTCGCCGTGCAGCCAGGTGGGGGGGGGGGGGGTGTTGGGGTGGAGAGGGGAGGTGGAGTGGAGTGGTCATGGCCACAACTGGCAGTTGCAATCACTATCTGATCTGACACGCTGTGCTGGTTATGCGCATCATGTGTGCATGTGTGCATGCATGTGTGTGTGTGTGTGTGTGTGTGTGTGTGTGTGTGTGTGTGTGTGTGTGTGTGTGTGTGTGTGTGTGTGTGTGTGTGTGTGTGTGTGTGTGTGTGTGTGTGTGTGGTGTGTGTGTGTGTGTGTGTGTGTGTGTGTGTGTGTGTGTGTGTGTGTGTGTGTGTGTGTGTGTGTGTGTGTGTGTGTGTGTGTGTGTGTGTGTGTGTGTGTGTGTGTTGTGTGTGTGTGTGTGTGTGTGTGTGTGTGTGTGTGTGTGTGTGTGTGTGTGTGTGTGTGTGTGTGTGTGTGTGTGTGTGTGTGTGTGTGTGTGTGTGTGTGTGTGTGTGTGTGTGTGTGTGTGTGTGTGTGTGTGTGTGTGTGTGTGTGTGTGTGGTGTGTGTGTGTGTGTGTGTGTGTGTGTGTGTGTGTGTGTGTGTGTGTGTGTGTGTGTGTGTGTGTGTGTGTGTGTGTGTGTGTGTGTGTGTGTGTGTGTGTGGTGTGCGTGTGTGTGTGTGTGTGTGTGTGTGTGTGTGAGAGAACACAGGCACGGGCAGTGTGGACCTGCAGGGCCAGTTGGGTGGCGTGATATCGTTTGGCGACACCAGCAACGTCATTCTCGTGCATGTCGAGGTCAGCGCCATCCCCTCGCCACCATCGCACTCACGCCTCCTCTCACTGCCTGCTCACCTGCCCATCTCTCTCGAATCTCCACGCGTCCTCCCCTTCATGAAACTCCGCCCTTGTCCCTGCCCGCACTGCCTATGCCAATCCCCCTCCTGCGTTCCCCTCCCGCTTTCTCCTATCCCCCCACCTCCGTCTCTGCGTGCGGCAGGCCATGTTTGTCCCGTCCTTCTTCACGCCGGTCATCATCGCGGCGCTGGGCAGCGATGGCGCCATGCTGCTGGGCTTCGTGCTGCTGCTCGCCTCGCAGCTCGCCCTCCTGGCCGGCACCTCGCTGCCGCTCTTCTTCCTCTGCCTTGCCCTGCTCGGCCTCGGATGGAACCTCGCCTTCGTGGGCGCCACGGCCCTCCTCGCCACCGCGTACCGCCCGCATGAAAAGGACATGGTCCGATCCTCCTGCCCTGCTCCAACCATGAGCCCTCGTCCGCCCCTTTGCCCGCCGCATGCACCCTTGCATGCACCTCATGAAGAGGGAATGCAACCACGTTGCCCTCCTTCTCACTTGTGCTTGCCTTCTCTGCCTTTCTGAGCCATGACTCCCTTGGCTGCACCCTTCTTCCCCGCCCCTCCCCACCACCCGGCCACGGCGTGACGGTCCCCCCCAGGTGCAGGGCATCAACGATGGCATTGTGTTCGGAGTGAACACCGTGCTGGCGGCCACAGCCAGCGCAGTGCTGCGCTGCTCCAACCCAACCATGCCCCCTCCTCCGCCCCTTTGCCTGCCTCATGCACCTCGGCATGCACCTTGGCATGCACCTTGGCATGCACCTTGGCATGCACCTTGGCATGCACCCTTGCATGCACCTTGGCATGCACCTTGGTATGCACCTTGGCATGCACCTTGGCATGCACCTTGGCATGCACCTTGGCATGCACCTTGGCATGCACCTTGGCATGCACCTTGGCATGCACCTTGGCATGCACCTTGGCATGCACCTTGGCATGCACCTTGGCATGCACCTTGGCATGCACCTTGGCATGCACCTTGGCATGCACCTTGGCATGCACCTTGGCATGCACCTTGGCATGCACCTTGGCATGCACCTTGGCATGCACCTTGGCATGCACCTTGGCATGCACCTTGGCATGCACCTTGGCATGCACCTTGGCATGCACCCTTGCATGCACCTTGGCATGCACCTTGGTATGCACCTTGGCATGCACCTTGGCATGCACCTTGGCATGCACCTTGGCATGCACCTTGGCATGCACCTTGGCATGCACCTTGGCATGCACCTTGGCATGCACCTTGGCATGCACCTTGGCATGCACCTTGGCATGCACCGCATGAAGAGGGATTGCAGCCACGTTGCCCTCCTCGCTTCTTCTTACCTTGTGTGCCTTTCTGAGCCATGGCTCCCTTGGCTGCACCCTTCTTCCCCACCCCTCCCCACCACCTGCCCACCGTGTGACGGTCCCCCAGGTGCAGGGCATCAACGATGGCATTGTGTTCGGAGTGAACACCGTGGTGGCGGCCACGGCGAGCGCGGTGCTGCAGCGCATAAACAGCTGGCCCACCTTCCTCCTCATCTACTCCCTTGCCTCCTCCCCTGCCCTCCTCCTCACTCTCGCCTTCTGGCTTGGCCGCCGCCACTTGTTGCCCTTCCATTGGCCGGGAGTCAGCCCCTCTGCGCCGGCACAATTGGCAGCATCAGCATCGGCGTTGCCGTCAGAGCCATGCGCACGCGGGCGTGCACGTGGTGCATGGGGAGGCAAGGGGAAGCAGCTGGTGAGGTCTCTGTCCCAACGGCTGGGGGTGAGTGGGAGGGTGGCCGGGATGAAATGGGGCTGACGGGCGCTACTGGTGAAGGCTGTGGGGGAAGGGGGCTGCAGTTGCCTTGCCAGGCTGGAAGAAAGAGTAGTGGGTGCACATTGCACAAGCTGCACCATTGGCAGAAGCATGTTGAAGCTAGGGTGTAAGGAATTTCCATTCCTTACTGAGTCGTACGCTAGCGCGTACACCCGACTATCAGAATAATTGAATAATCGTAAAGTGAGAGTACACACAAATATATCTAAGTTTTGTATCCTCTAAGAGGTGACTCTATACAGTCTATACAAACATGACAAATACACATGTTTGACACACCCCCTAGACTGCATAGGGGAATACCCTAAACAAGCAGCTCACGGCGGCACTACTAGTCCAACCTCTGAGGCAAGGGTCTGAGCGACCGGTCAGAAGGAGTACAGACAAGGCAAGCACAAGAGCAGGGCGGCACTACTAGTCCAGCCACTAGGAGAGGACACAAGTCCAGTCTGAGTATACATATAAAGGACAGTACAAAGTCAAGGTCCTAGCAAGTGAGAGGCTACAGGAACTAGACCAAGCTGTACACAGTGCCGCTGATGATCTTTAGGCGCAAGCGCCTTCGTAAAGATATCAGCTGTGTTGGCACCTGAGGCCAAGTGTACTACGCGAGCCTGACGTCGCTGCTGTAGCTCACGCAGGAGGAAGTACCGCAGCTGAATGTGCTTCGCTCTGCCCTCGAGTCGAGGCTCCTGACACAGGAGGATCATGGCCCTGTTGTCAGCGAACAGGACCGGGGCAGAGCTAGGCCGCTCACCTAAGTCAGTGAGCAAGAAGGTCAGCCAGCGGAGCTCCTGTGCCGCCATGGCACCGGCGTAGATCTCAGCCTCACAGCTGGACTGTGCAACAGACGAGGAGCGAGTAGCTCTCCACGAGACGGCACCTGAGCCAAGGCTGAAGCAGTAGCCCTGGGTAGACCGGAGTGTCTCAGCGTCGTCTGCCCACGAAGCGTCTGTGTGCCCAGTAAGGACCGCTGGCCTGCGTCCTCCTAGCACTAACCCCATGCCCGATGTACTAGCAAGATAACGCAGAACCCTCTTAGCGGCAGACCAGTGCTGAGGTCGGTGTCTGCCTGTGGCCACAAAGCGAGCCAGGATGCTGAGAGGGTATGCGAGATCTGGGCGAGTGCAAGTCATCAGGTACATGAGGCAACCCACCAGCTCTGCGTAGGGGCCACTGGGCTCTACCAACTCCTCAGGCACTGGAGCGGAGAGCCTGTGGTCTACAGGCAGAGGGGTGGGCTGTGCAGAGGAGAACTGAAGGCTGAACCTCTGAAGGACCTGGCGCACCAAGTGTGACTGAGTCAGGGTGATGGTGCGCGCAGCTCTGTCCCTGGAGATCTGCAAGCCAAGGTAACGGCGCAGTTCTCCAAGGTCAGTGCAGGTGTGTCTCTTCAGCAGCTCTGCCTTCACGGAGGCCAGCGCGTCCCTGTCTGCTGTGGCAAAGACCAGGTCGTCGACGTAAACGAGGATGTAGAACGGAGTCTGGCCAGCACGAACGAAGAGTGAAGGGTCTGCAGAAGACGGAAAGAACTGCAGGTCAGCAAGCGTAGCACGCAGAGTGTCGTGCCACTCACGGGGAGCCTGTCGCAGGCCGTAGACGGGGCGCCGCAGGAGCCACTGGGTCCCAGGAGGGAAGGTGCCAGTAAAGCCCGGAGGGCGGCGCAGGTAGACCTGCTCGTGTAGGCTGCCCTGAAGGAAGGCAGTGGAGAAGTCGAGGGAGTGAAGCTCGTAGTCACGCTGAGCAGCTAGCTGTAACAGAACCCGAAGAGTAGTCATCTTCGGGGTCGGAGCGAAAGTCTGGAAGAAGTCCACCCCCTCGCGCTGACTGAAGCCTCTAGCCACATAGCGCGCCTTGAAGACAGGCGGCTCTCCAGGAGGGCGCTTCACCTTGAAGAGCCAGCGGCCATCGACTACGTTCACCCCAGGTGGGGGAACTGCGTCGACGAAGGTGCCGGTGGATCTCCAAGATGCCATCTCCTGCTCCATGGCAGCTATCCACTGCGAGGCCCAGGGTCCCGAAGTCGCCTCAGCGTAAGTGCGAGGGGTCGGGATGTCGAAAGCGTCTGGGTCACCCTCAGGGACTAGCAGCATGGAACAGAGATGGGGAGCAGCCTCGGAGAGGAAAGCAAGCTCGAACTGGCGGTCCTCCAGGACGTCACTGCCAAGGGCAGGAGCACCCCCGACAGACGGAGGACAGGCAGGGTCAGAGACCAGAGCGGTGGCGTAGTCAAGGCGGCGGGTAGAGGCGAAGTCAGCGACAGCAGCGACAAGAGCGTCAAGGCACGAGACTGGAACAGACGGGTCGGTAACGAGAGAGGCAGGACCGAGGAACGAGAGGACGAGCGGCACGAAGGTAGTCGGACAGCGGGGGGGCGCAACAACAAGGGAGGACGGAGGAGGCGACGGCAGAAGGGGAGGACGAGACGCGTGTGAACGAAGCAACATAGGGTGGGAGCGCAGGACAGGCGAGGCAGGACGAGCACGGGACGGACGGTGAGACCAGACGTGCGATGGAGGAGTCGGGTCAGGAGACAGGGGAGGGGACACAGGAGGGGAACGAGGGGGGAGACGGGCCGGGGACGAGTCCGGCGGAGGGAAGACAGGGCCGTAGACAGGAAGAGGAGGAGACGGTCGGGGAGGAACCGACGCAGGGTCGGGGGACGGAAGGCCGAGCAGGCGAAGGGCGGACACCGGCGGGGACTGCTGCTGCGGCGGCACAACGGCGACACCTGGACCGCAAGCTGCTCCTCGGCTACCACCGGCACTCTCCACACCAGCACCCCCAGAGGGACCACCCCCAGGGCGACCGGGACGAGCACCCCCAGAGTCAGCGAACGGGGGCGGCGACTGCGACGGCGGCGGCGGCGTCGGCGACGGCGACGGCTGCAGTGGCGGAAGGGACGGCGGAGGAGGGGACTGGGAGGGGACAGCTGGGGAGGGCCGCCAGCGAGGACTGCACCGGAGGGGCCACCAGAGTCAGAAGACTCCTCAACCGGGTCCACGGACGGAAGGGGGGTGACGTGGGAGACACCAGAGGGGGCGGGACGGGGAGGAGGAGGAGGAGGGGCAGGGACTACCGGGGAAGGGGTGACCAGGAACAGGGGGGGGTAACCGGGGGACCACGGTGGGGAAGCGGCGGTAGTAGGAGACGGACTCGTCAAAGGTGACGTCACGAGAGTGAAAGAAGCGGTGAGACGGCGGGGGTAAAAGTGCCAGTCGGACGCGTCAAGGGGAAAACCGAGGAAGACGCAGGGAAGGGTGCGGGCAGTGAGCTTGTCCGTGCCGGAGGCACGGACGTGAGCAAGGCAGCCCCAGACGTGGAACGCAGACGCGTCACCAGGAGACCAAGTCCACAGACGGGTCTGCGAAACCTGCGGCTGCTGAGGGTGCGGCCACAGGTTAAGCTGGTGAGAAGCGTAGCGCACAGCGAACGGCCACAGAAAATGGGGTGCACCGGCATGGACCATGGAGGTGCGAGCGACCTCCATGACCAAGCCGATGCGTCGCTCAGCGACCCCATTCTACTGTGGGGAGTCCGGTAGGGTGAACGTCTGGGTGATGCCCTCCGCACGACAAAAGCGACCAAGGACACCTGAGGCAAACTCGCCACCACGGTCTGAGTGAAGACGCAAGACAGGGAGACCGCGGTGGACACGCGCAGAGACAAGCCAGGGGATGAGGGCGCCAGGCACGTCGGCCTTGCGCTCCAGGGGAAAGACTGTGGTGTAACGAGTGAAGTCGTCGACAAGCACAAGGAAGTAGCGCACGCGACGCGGCCCAGGGACGGGGGCGGGGCCCCAGACGTCCAGGTGCAGGGTCTGCAGCGGCGCGGCGGTAGGGGGGAACGAGGAGGAGTGAGGGGCACGGCGAAGCCGACCCTCGACACAAGGCGTGCAAGGTGGAGCTGGGGAGGAGGGAAACGCGGGGAGTGAACCTGGGAGACCAAGGACAAGACCGTGCTGGGACATGTGACGCAGACGCGGGAGCGCAGGGTGACCTAGGCGGTGGTGCCACAGGAGGGTCGGGTGAGTGAGGGAGCGACAGGAGCAGGCAGCAGCAACCTGGGTAGACACAGCCACCTGAGAGGGCGCTCCAGCCGGGGGGGCACGGTGTCCAGAGTGAACAGGCCGGACACCGGGTCCCGGGGGAACGTGGACAGGGGGCACCAGTGGCGGCCTCGGTACAGACAGCATACCGCTCGTGACCAGGGAACGTAGTGGTGACCGCCAAGGTCCTGGAGGCAGCCGACACCAACTAGGTTCCTGGAGAACGAGGGGATATGCAGACCTGTAAGAGAGCCCGAAGGAACCGCCGGACAGGGAAGGGTGGTGGAACTGCGGGCGACTACCGGACCGCCGGAGGGTCAGCAAGAGAAACGGCAGCAGGAACAGGAAGCGGCGTCAGGGTGGTGGAGTCGCGGAAGAAAACACCGAGAGCGCCAGAGTCCAAGGTGAAGGAAAGCGAAGCCGAGGGGTCTGGCGACGGAACGACGGCAGAAGCACCAAGACTACACAAAGCAGGGGATCCTACGCCTGACGCAGCAGGGGAGGCTAAGCTAGGCACACCTACACTAGGCAACAGTGAGTAATAAGTCGGAAGCACACTAGAGTCATCAGCATACATCACATGCAGAGCAGAAACAATGGCATCCATGTCCATATCAAAGATCTGAATCTGACGACTAAGCAAACTGTGCCAGTCCGGGAGGTCTGGCGACGGGCCGAAACGCTGACGAAAGAGGTCGTCCAGGCGACGAAAGCAGCGGGGAGTGGGGAGTGGAGTGACCGATCTTACCGCAAACGAAACCGCGGCGAGGACCGGTCTGGATCTGGTACTGACAACGCCCGCCGGCAGAGCCACCACGCGGCACACCACCACGCGCCCGTCCACCGCCAGCGCCGGGCCACCCT